>CAKALU010067901.1:0-69378 GCA_916700995.1 Hozukius guyotensis | reverse complement strand
GCCCAACAGGCAACAACAGCTGTCAGTGTGTCAGTGTGCTGACTTGACTATGACTTGCCCCAAACTGCATGTGATTATCATAAAGTGGGCATGTCTGTAAAGGGGAGACTCGTGGGTACCCATAGAACCCATTTTCATTCACATATCTGGAGGTCAGAGGTCAAGGGACCCCTTTGAAAATGTCCATGCCAGTTTTTCCTCGTCAAAATTTAGTTAGGATTTCCATTAGCCATAGGACTTTTTTATTTGGGCACAAGAGAAAGCACCTCACTAGATTTGTTTAAAACTTGCTAAAAACTTGACGTAACATTTATCAGTGTAACTTGCAGTTATACTATAGTGAAGTAGAGCTGGTGGCTTTAGAGCAGAGACTGCATGTACAATCATGTGCATTCACTGCCCTCATGTGGTCTGAGTAAGAAACTACAACAGGACAATAAACATTGAAATGTAATGACATTCAACACTTGTCATGCTTATTCAACTCAGGCCTTCAGTTTAGAAAATGGATGAATGAATCATGACTGTAAAAATATTAAAGTTTATAGAAGAGACAAGCGGAAATGGCTTCTTTTAGGGAGAGAAGTGCTTGGCAAAATAAGTTTTAAATCTAAGAAAATGTCATAAAACAGGAAACGCAATCAACAGCAACAGATTATTTGCCAAAAATATTAGTTTGGTATTAAGAGTTTTTAATCATAAAAAGTAGGATACATTTGCACACAAGTTATTACCACAAATTCGGGGAAGTTGCTGTTTTATAGTAAAAAAAATAAAAATGTTTCTGTATGAAATGGACTACATATGATGGTCCACTGTGTCATTTTGATATTAGTGAGCAGTTTTTCTTGTCTAAGTTCATGTGATAATAAATGAAAGCTTGTCCAAACAAACAAATGTTGCCCTTATTTTCACTCAACATATCAACTTAGCCTGATGACACAACTACTTCAGATTATATATATATATATATATATATATATATATATATATATATATATATGTTCAAGATTCAAGATTCAAGATTCAAGATGTTTATTGTCACGCCGGTCATACAGGTACAATCGTGTGAAATGCTTTTTGCTGGGAAGCTCCATTAAAATAATATATTACAATTATAAAAGGAAATACTTTGTACAAGGGCATATTAAGAATATATACATATCAGGAAGTATGAATGTACATATATAAGAAATACTTTGTACAAGGGCATATTAAGAATATATACAGGCATATTAAGAACATATACAGTATATACAGCATAAGATATCTTTTTTGTGTGAGAACGTGTCGTTTGAATTATCTATTTATTATATATCTATTTTATTTTTTTTATTTTTTTTTATTTCGGTTCTAAATCAAATAAGGAATAAAATACCTGTGAAAGAAAACAGATTTCAGTGTAACTTTTTCTTTCATAACAAAAAAAGACAATGAGAACAAACTGTCTAAATGTCTAAACTACATTACCCACAATTACTTGTAACGGAAATATAACGAGTGACGTCTCTTCCTCATTCATTGGCTGAACGCCAAAGCAGGAAACACAATAACGCAACCTGATTGGCTAGCGCTCCACTTCCAGTTACCCGGATGAAGACTTGCTATATAATAGAGACAATTGAAGGCGGTAGTTGTAGTTCCAACCAAACAGTCGATACTCGCTAACAAGATTTTAACACTTTTTTGCTGCATTTACAGAAATTATTAGTGGATTTTAACTATGGTAAGTAGTTGATAAAACAGTGTGTGCGAGTAGTTTGTTGGTAATACATTTTAAATAGAGCATTTTGGGTGAATAGCTAGCTGTTAGCATGCTAAGCTAAGTTAGCTTAGCATGCCAAGCTAAGTTAGCTTAGCATACTAAGCTAGTACAAGCATGCTGTGTGGGTCCAGAAAACGCGTAACAAGGCGGTTAAAGTGGCTGTTTTTAGGTGATTTTATTCCATAATATTAAACTTTTTGTTGGCTGTGAGTTGATTATCTGTTTTGGTGTTTTGCAGGCCGGTGGAAAGGCAGGTAAAGACTCCGGGAAGACCAAGACGAAGGCTATTTCTCGCTCGCAGAGAGCAGGGCTGCAGGTTGGTCCATTGAGATTCATTCATTCTGTGCTAACAAGCTAACATGCTAAGTAAACCAGAGGTTATACTCAGCCTGGCCGTCTCTCACCTGCAGGCCAGTGAACCCTTTTGTTTCTCTACACCTCGTTTAAAGCTGCCTTAACCAACATAGCACTTAAGCAACAAAAACCTTTGTAATGTTTACAGGTGGCATTTAAAATCCAATCATCAATGTAACCAACTTGTTCTTAAGCTATTGACAAATGGACTGTAGGAATGGAATAATTCAATGAATGTATAAATATTAAGAATATAAAAAATATTCTGTACTTAAATGTAATACACAATGTTCAATAGGACATTTTTTGAAGTTATGTGAAACTTTCAATATTTAAGTAATTTTTACAATGAAGTTTGATTCCACCTAAAACTATGCTTGATTTTAAACATATTTTAAGGATGTGCTCATGGACCAAAATTAACACCACTAAAGAACAAATCTCAGAAAGACAAATCTTGAAATCAACATCCTCCTCAGCCATCCTTTAACAATAAAGTCAGACTACCACTAGATGACACTATAACCCCACTACAAGCCTCCTACTGGATGAAGTCCCAACCATGGCTTCCATTATTCTGAATTATGGAGCCCATGTCACTAGAAGTCAGAGCCTGTATTTATCAAGCGTCAGACTCATTCTTGGGAGGTTCTACGAGAATGAATGACATCAGTAATTATGAAGAAATAATGTAGATTCAGCCAACTGAAAATACTGACAAGTAGACCTCCATTATTCCAACATCAGTGGTGTGTCCAGGCAGACAAAACCATGTCCAACTTATTGACCTGGATGACTGAGTGGAAGCTGCACTTTAAGTAGACACCGAGTCATCCTTAAGGTCAGTTTAAAGCTGCATTAACCAACATGGCATTAGTGAAAGCAAGATTTTTTTTTAAATGTATTTATAGGACTTCATTACCCAGAAGGTTTTCAGCCCGGCCGTCTCTCAGCAGCAGGCAAGTGAACCCTTTTGTTTCTCTGCATCTCTTTCCTTTATCTTGCTGTAGTTCCCGGTGGGTCGTATCCACAGACACCTCAAGTCAAGAACCACCAGCCACGGCAGAGTGGGAGCCACTGCAGCGGTGTACAGCGCGGCTATCCTGGAGTACCTCACCGCCGAGGTAACTTATCTTCCGCCTTATTATCCCTTTCTTGAGAGCTGCTGTTTCCTTGCCCTATGTTAAACGTCTAAAACGCCTGGCTTTCCTTTCAGGTTCTGGAGTTGGCAGGAAACGCATCGAAGGATCTTAAAGTGAAGCGTATCACCCCACGCCACTTGCAGCTGGCCATTAGAGGAGATGAGGAGCTGGATTCACTTATCAAGGCCACTATTGCTGGTGGAGGTAAGAAGACTGTTCTGAACCTTGGTGGCATTGAGCAGTGCACATTATTAAGCTTTAAGCTCTGTTATTACAATATAATTTAAATTATAAGACCACAAAATATAACTAAATGTTGCATTACAATACATAGAAACGTGTCTTACTCAATACATCATCATCATCATCAGTTGTCTAACTTGTGTTGCTGCTTCTTCAATTACTGATTAGCAAGGCAGCTTTATTTGTATAGCACATTTCAGCAACAGGGCAATTCAAAGTGCTTTACATAAACATTCAAGAACATTGGGACAAAGTGCAAAAGAACATTAAGACATAATTAAAACATTAAAACATTAAAGATTAGAAAATAAAAACAAGCTAAAAATAAAAGCTATAGGATAGAAGCTAAAATAGAATATAACACACAAGAGTAAAAGCTCTAGTGCAGTATAAGATCATTATCTGGTTTAATAAAAGGCAGCAGCAAACAGGAAAGTTTTAAGCTTTGATTTAAAAGAACTCTGAGTTGGCGCGGTCCTGCAGGTTTCTGGGAGCTTGTTCCAAATATTTGGTGCATAAAAACTTGAAACGTAACATAAATAGTATAAAAAGTATCAAGTAACTTAAACAGTTTGTGTTTTACTGCTCGGAAACGCTGTTAATGGCTCACCCATTTGTCCTGTGTCCAGGTGTGATCCCTCACATCCACAAGTCTCTGATTGGAAAGAAGGGCCAGCAGAAGACCGTATAACCTGAAGTGCTCTGGATGTCGTGCCATCTCAGGACGAAGTCTGCATCAAGTGGTTAAATGTCTTAGATTAGAACACCTGTAGGCGTTGTTTGTATGGTTGAGCTTGCATTTACTCACCTGGGGTATTTTTTAAAAGTGGCTTCAGAGAAGCTCATTTTTTTGTCTTTTGGCTTTTTTTTCTGGTGCTGCAGTTTGTGTTGAAACTTTGCTTTTGTGGCGTTCATATGTTTAAAGTGGTGTTTTAATAAAGCTCTTATTGGGCATTTTTGCAGTTTGTTCTTTCAGTTCTTGCATTTTCATGGGCTTGTTATCATTTCTACACTGTAGGTATTTCGGTTGGCTGCTCCAGTGTGGATGGTGTACATGTGTTTGGCTTATAGTGGTCTTAATCTTCCCAGTTTGAAAGAATCCCCCTTGGTCAACAAACCACAGCCTGCCATCGGAGAGAGTCATGGCATGCTTGGAACCATCTTAAACATGCAAACCATTAGTTTCAGCCTTCTGTAGTTGCATGAATTGCAAAGCATGTTTTACAGCCGTTTACCACTGGACTGACATGACTTGGGAAAACCTTGTAGTCATTTTGGATTCCTGAATAAAGACTGGACTGGCACAGTCACACTGTTTGCATAGTGTGGTGTATGGATGGCTTATTGCATGAAGGCAGTTGGACTGCATTCCTGGTTTGATTCAGAGTTAAAACCTCTGTAGTGTGAGTAGTGTTTACAGGTAGCATTTAAAATCCAACCATCAATGTAACCAACTTGTCCTTAAGCTATTGTAAAATGGACTGTAGGAATGGAATAACTCAATGTATAAATTGCACCAATATGTTTTGGTAAAAAATATTCAGTACTTAAATGTAACACACAAGGGGGTCATCCAATGTTCTAAAGGACATTTTTTAAGTTATGTGAAACTTCTGAATATTTAATTTTTACAATGAAGTTTGATTCCACCTAAAACTATACTTGATATACTTTGAACATATTTTAAGGAAGTGCTCATGGACCAAAATTAATTTACTAAATCTCAGAAAAATCAACTTCCTCTTCAGCCATCCTTTAACCATTTTGTCAGACCACCACTAGATGGCACTATAACACCACTACAAGCCTCCTACTGGATGAAGTCCCAACCATGACTTCCATTATTCTGATATATGGAGCTCATGTCACTAGAAGTCAGAGCCTGTATTTATCAAGCATCAGACTCCTGGGAAGTTTTATGAGAATGAATTGCATCAGTAATTGACACTCAGAAGCTGTTAAAGAAATAATGTGGATTCAGCAAACTGAAAATACTGACAAGTAGACCTCCATTATTCCAACATCAGTGGTGTGTCCAGGCAGACAAACCATGTCCAATTTATTGACCTGGATGACTGAGTGGGGTTTTCTGGCAAACTGGAAGCTGCACTTTAAGTAGACACCGAGTCATCCTTAAGGTTAGTTTAAAGCTGCATTAACCAACATATCACTTCAGCAACGCTTAGTTAAAGCAGAGGATTTTTGAATTTATTTATAGGACTTCATTACCCAGAAGTCTTTTTTGATGTTTTCAGTAGTCAGTTACAGTAAAATAGACGAGACACTCATGTTGTAGCCCCACTTTTTGGGGGGCTTTATTGGACATACACAATATAAAACAAAGTCAACGATAAATGGCAACAGTTCCGAAAATTAATAACAATTGAAAAACTAGAATAACAGGCTTGGAAAAGTCATCATCCTCTGATTTAATACTTCATAGAGCCACGTTTTGCTGTGATTACAGCCTTCAGTCTGTTTGAATATGTCTCTACCAGCTTTATACACCTAGATTGGGGGATATTTGTCCATTCTTTGTTGCAGAATTGTTTGAGTTCAGTTAAATTTCAAGGTGAGCGCGATGGGCTGCTCTCTTTAAGTCTTCTTTAAGGCAACTCAAAGACGTTCACCTTCCTATCCTGAGGCCTGCATGTTTTTTTTGCCGGGCGATGTGTTCAGAGTTGTCGTGCTGGAAGGTGATCCACCTGCCCATCTTGTCTAGCAGAGGGCCGCAGGTTTTCATCAAGAATTTGGGTGAACTTGGCAGCATTTTTCTTTCAATCACGACCAATTGCCTGGTCCCCACTGAAGAGAAACACCCCTACAACATCATGCTGCCACCACCATGCTTCACGGTGTGTGTTGCACAAAAAAATACTTAATCTACACCTAAGTTAGATTATTGTTGCCTTGTTTGAGAGTATTAATACTGGACCATTAGCTGGGATGCACATTAAACACCAGGATCCAAGAGCCAGTTAACCATTTATTCAGGGAGCATAATGGGTGGAGGTTGAAGGATGGATAATGGATGTTAATGATTTTTCTGCACAATAAACAAATGAAATCAATATATTGCCATGCGTACCACAATTAGAAATAAAAGAGGTACGTAGTCATCTTACGTTATTAAGGCATCAGCTTCTTAATGGTGAAATACTTTAACATTCTCCATCCGGAACCTAATTAGAAAAAAACGAAGTTAATATCATTTAACAAAACATACAATCACTTTCTTCTCAAAATTAAAGAGATTGCCTTCCTTACTCGGTCTGACTCACAGATAAGTGGCCTATATCACACCGCTCCAGAACAATACCAGGATCTATTAAGGAGGTGGATACACACATTAAATTAAGATGTTGAAATAACTCAAAGAATATAAACCATATGTTGTCTGAAACAAATGTCAAAATCATCGTGAACAACTTACTGGGTTGGCAGCATGGTGTCAAACAAAAGGATTTGTGCAAACAATTTGCTGGTGTGGCAGCATGGTCTCAGTCAAAAGGGATGTGAACAGAACACACCCAGCTTTATATAGCCTCCCCTTCTCTAGACTCCTCCACCTTGATGATTCAGGTGAATCTACTCCCACTACCTGGTCTCACAGGATTGACTGCAGACTTTTGAACAGTGACATCCCATGTGTTTCTTTGCAAAGCACAAACATCCTGCCATAGGTAGGATATGCCATCGCATAGGCCAGCTTTGTGTAAAGCTTGTGAGATTGTTGTCACGGACCGACCAATCTCAGCCATAAAGACTTGTAAGTATACTTCAAAGTTGCGATTGGCCTCTTCATAGCTTTCCTGATCAATAATCCTCATGGCTTGGTCATCCAGTTTTGTAGGGACAGCCCGATAGGCATGGTGTTGGCGGTGCCATAGGGGGGGGGGGGAAAGGTCTATGTATTAAGATTTTGATTATTTCTTTTTTTGTCTGTTTCCAAATTTCACATGGAAAAGCTAAACTTTCTGGGTTTCACAACGGTCTCACTTTAGGAGTTTTTAGCTGTTCTGGAGCTTTCGATTATATCACATGACCATGAAATCAGATTTCAAGTCCACATGGACAAGGAGTCATTAAAGGTCCCATATCGTGCTCATTTTCAGGTTCATACTTGTATTTGGTGTTTCTACTAGAACATGTTTACATGCTATAATGTTCAAAAAAACCTTTATTTTCCCCGTACTGTCTGCCTGAATATACCATTATTTACCCTCTGTCTGAAACGCTCCGTTTTAGTACATTTCCGTTGCAATTGCGTTGCTGGGCAACAGCTTGGGTCCATGTTTACATCCTGTCAGCTGATATTATTACACATTATACACTGCAACAGGAAATAAACTGGGACATATTTAGAATGTTTATGTTTAAAACCGTGTAATGATCTATATATTGTGTATTTGTGACATCACAAATGGACAGAAATCCTAACGGCTTGTTTCAAACGCACAATTTCTGAATACGGGCTGTGTGTATTTCTCAGTATATTGGAAATTAGCCTTCTCATCTCACTCTCAGAAAGAAGACAAATAATCTTATTTCCCCAAAATGTTGAACTATTCCTTTAACAAGCTGGCTGTTAAGATTTCTTTGAGTTGTATAGGTCCATTCATTTTTACTTAAATCATAATGTCGTGCTGTGGGCACGCAGCGTTGTTAATCTTCAATATCTTTTATCAAGACAAATAGGAAGGAAAAGGGTTTTACAGGGTTCATTAAGGGGTGCCAGTTCATAGGCTTTAGGGAGTTTGCAAAGTCAAATTGTTTTCTTTTCACCCTTTGTGTCGGTGAAATGAGATGTGGCATTTAAAAATAATTGAGACAACTTTCCAGAGTGCCACAGACTTGGCTTGCACGCAGCACCGGAGCTGGTCTCGCTGGCTTGTCCAAACTAATCAAACGTGCAGGAGACGCTGAGGTCCTTAACCGGACAAATGAGTCCAAACACTACCTGGGTGCACTCGTCATTGTGCCTCATTTATGTGGAAATAATGAGAGGAATAATTAGTAAACTGATCCCATATGTGACAGCACCAAAACTCACAATGGTCCTGGTTGGTTTATTTGATCATGGGAACGGGTCGGCTCGGTCTACTTGTCAGTTTTCTGGGATTGATGCAGACATTTTTGCTTTTTTTTCATTTCAGCAAGACGTATTAGTTCTTTTTTTTGTCTTGTTCAGGGTTTCATGGGGCTAGAGCCTTTCCCAGCATGCACTGGATGAAAGAATATGAATTATTTCTTTTTCTTTAGGAAGTTTAGGGGCACTTGAACAAATCAAGGATTGTATCTTAATAAAGTTGCCGTAATGTGGGACACCTAAGCCTCATTGGGTGTACGTCTTCCTCAAACAAATAAAAGTCAATAAAACTATTGACATTTAATGTCTTTCTAATATGCCTAAAAGCTTCAAAACTATCATAGTCTTTAGTCATTATTCTTTATTTACTAATTAGTATTTATAGTCTTATTGTTTGTTTGAAGTTGTTCGATTCACCATGTAACATCCACACATAAACCTAGGTTTTATAACAGCAATAACATTGTAAGTGGTACATTTACTGAACATGGGATTGCACATTTAGCCTTGAGTGTTTCCTACATTAATTAAGGTGATTTTTAGGCTTTTTAGCAGATTGCCTTTAAACAGACGTCTCTTTGGACATGACTGTCCCACATGAGAAAATCAAGATTTGTCTGAGAAAACTTGGCATTAGAGTACCGATATGTCCACCATTTCTTTTATGAGTGTGATATCTGCATTTTTCTTTTGGTTTGATTAGGACACATGCTTCTGATTTCAGAGTGGTACTGGGTTTGGATTTAATGTAGTGGCTTCATATCACAATATATTCCAGAAATCTGAAATGCAAAAATGTCCCACATTAGGCTAATTCACCGTATGTTAAAAAATGTTTTTCCCTTTCTGCTTCTTTAGCTCTGGTTACTTTTGGATTCATGCACGCTACAAATTTGCCTCAGTTTATTTCACCCAAACAGTTGAGCTCTCACGTGTCTGTATCAGAACTGATCAGAAGTCTCCCAAGAAGTCAAAATAAGTGTAATGAACTTCAAAATGTGGTCAGTTTGTGTCTGCTCGGCTGCTGATGATTTGTTTTGTGGGCCTGGTCTAAACCGGAGTGCTGAGGAGGCTTTCCACCCCCCCCCAACGCAACCATTAAGTCAAATAAGTGTAGACTGCGGGGGGGCTCATTTTAATTTGGTTCTAATTAAAGTGCAGGAAGTGAAATAACGGCGTTCACCTACCTTCCTTCCTTCAGGCTGGACGGTCTCTCTCTCTCTGGTGCTCTCTGGAAACCATTAGCACATCTGGCCTCACTGGATGGATTTGTTTTTTTTTACAGAGCTCATAACAGCATGTCATCACAAGTTAGATGAAGAATGAAGAAGCTAACTTCCACGTCTCTGAAAAGACTTTATTATGGTGGTTCTGAATGCATAATTTATACAATAAAGTGCATAGACTGTACTAATGTTTACATCAATGCCATTACTGGCAGGTATGTAAGAAACAGACGTCCTATATTGTACTGCATGTACAGGAAATGATGTGAAATGTGTGTTGATGGATGCTTTGACTTTAAAGGAGCCCATTTACTACAAGCCACTCATACTTTACATCACAACTAACCATTTTGCAAACCTTGTTACATAAATGTGTCTTTTAAATTTGACGTCAGTCTCATGTTTGAAGTGAACTACGCATCCTCATGAGTGCATTCTATAAAGTCCTAACCACATGTTGGTCATTGAAAGATATCTCTAAAGTGATTTCCTGAAGCCTCTCATAAGCTGCAAGATCAGCAGCCGCTTTGTTTTTGGCCTCAGCACACAAAAAAGTTCCCAGCATGAAATATTTCTGCAACCGAGCGACTGTAAAAAGCTTGTCAACTCAGCAACCGAGCGCACTACAAAGCAGACATAACGCTGGGTTTGATAACACAGTTAGAGAGAAAATGAGGCGGCTGCCGGGGAGGGCTGGGAATTGAAGTGTTTTTTTTTTTTTCTCTTTCCTTCTTCCTTGTTCAAGTTCACACTCGGGTCCATCTGGTGGCAGGTGGTTCAGAGCAGCTGAATAGGCAGCGGTCCAGACTCTCCTCCTCGCCCATCACACATGGCTAACTTATCAGAACAGACACAATGAAAGCAGCAACGACACTCACCGCGCCTGTAATCTCTGTCAGGGATGAGACTTTGATTCACAGATGCTTTCAGCACATTTGTCGACATTTTTTTCCCCCCTCCTTTTCCTGTTGGGTTCTGTGGCGGCTTGGCATTGTCTGTTGGTTAGTGTGTGTGTGTGTGTAGAGTGTGTGTGCGCTCACACAGACGGGGTGGGCTGGCAGGGGTCACGGTTCGCCGGCCCGCCTAGATCCATCAAGAGGAACAAAGCAGGGGGAGAAGGAGCAGTGCCAAGCCCCTCCGAAATCAAAGACCAGGTCTGGGATTGGGATTCGCTCCAAAAGGCTGGACCCATTTTGGTGGTGCAGGGGGTCTCGGGGAGCCAGGGAGGAGGGGGAGGAGAGGAGAGGAGTTAAAAAACAAGAATCAAATCCACCACAGCGTCTGAGGACGAAGCCGGTTGAGAGAGCTGACTGAAGCCTCCGCGTGCAGCATCCCTCCTCGAAACCTCCTCCTTTGAAGTCTGCTCTGCTTTTGTTCTTTACATAACTTGATCTGATATTTGAAAGGCTAATTTGTATGCATTCTGTGAGCGGGGGGGTTGGTGGTGGTGGTGGTGGAGGGAGGACCCGCAGAACCGCCCGCCACCCAGAATTCCACAGGGGAGCTGACAGGAAGGTCAACACGATTGGCCACAGGGGGAAACGGGGGACACAAGCAAGCTAAAAGCAGATGAGAAGTGTCTTTGAGTTATTGCAGCTCTGTGCAAATTTGATGACAATGGCCGAGTGGTCAGGGGGCTGAAATCCCTCTGCAAACAAGAGGGCCGCGCATGCTTTGGTGGTCTTCATTCTGCCATCAGCTTCTCTGACGGAGGAGACAGCGATAGGCTGCGAAAGCAAATATGAATAAACACTTCATAGGAGATGTAATATTGCTGATTTACATGAACCGGACCCTCCACATTTTGTACTTTAATGCAATATTTGTATGTACTTAAAGTAATTAGTTCATCTGAATTAAAGGTACTATATGTAACTTTCAGGAAATCCTTAAAGACACCTGTGGCTGTTGAGCGAACTGCAGTCAGCATACCTCCACATCGTCCATTAATACCTGACAATGGACACCTCGCCTGCCATTATCCTTTACATAATGTCCTGTAATGTTCCTATATCTCATTTGGACCATTATGGCTCCAAGCTACTAACTAGCTTGCAGTTTGCAAATCACTTCATTAGCTAATTTTACGAAGCAACAAACGGTGAAAAGTTAAGGGATTACCAGTTACTACAGTTAATCCTGAGGGGGACATGAATGTCTGAACCAAATTTTGTGGCAATCCATCCAATAGTTGTTGAAATATTTTACTCAAAACCATAAATGTGAACCTCATAGTGGAGCAAGAGGAAAAGTTAGATGATCACTAAAATCAGTAGAATTAATCATTAGGAAACCATGAATGTCTGTACAATATAAACTGCCAATCAATCATATTGATGTTGTTGATGTTGAGATATTTGACAGAATAAGTGAAAACTCATTAGGATTCATCCTCTGGGCATATATATCTGTACCAAAATCCAGTATTTGGATAAGAAAAACACAGTTTACAATCCAACTTCCTGGTGTAACTTTGACCTACTGTTCTTACTGGAATTGTGTGCACACAGTTTCCGTGTGCAGTGAGGGATTTTTCCCTTTATCTTCACATAAAGTAGTGGCTAAACTGTTGGCTTTTTACAAAAGGTATGATCATCAAATGGCTAGCGTTACTTTTAGTGATGTTGCAACATTTAGAGTAGGGATGGGCGGGTCAATACTGTGCTTAATATTATTATACTTTGATACTGAAAAGCTACTCATTTGGTATCGATTACTTTAAAAAAAATATCAATAATAAAATTTAATAAATAGAAATGTGGGTGGCTGCATCACTTCCAAACGTTTTCACCACTTTTGTATCATGTTTGTGCCAAAACAGCCCTGACAATTTAAGCTGGCTTTTCCAGCAAGATGCACTATTAATGACAATAAAGTGCCACACACAGCAACACGAGTAACCTCTTCAAACATTTAAACACAACACACCCTGAAAGTTATAATGAGGTTAATTATTTCTGTAAAATACTGGACTATTTTTTACACTTAGTGGCACAAACATTTTTATTTAATTGTACTTATATTTGCTTTTGTAATAAATTATTATTATTAATGGCCGGTTTGT
The DNA here is from genome assembly GCA_916700995.1 of Hozukius guyotensis. Lineage (NCBI taxonomy): Eukaryota > Metazoa > Chordata > Actinopteri > Perciformes > Sebastidae > Hozukius > Hozukius guyotensis. Next base: position 56,495 of record CAKALU010067901.1, on the reverse strand, counting down.
GTCATGTGACTTGCCTTTAAGTGTAATGATCTTTTTTTTTTTTTTTAAATGACCATTATTTTGAAAAATCCCCTCCCCATTTAAGAAATTATCGGTATCGGTATTGTTAAAATTGTCACAAAAAGTAACGGTATCGTATCAAATTAAAGAAGTTTGGTGTCGCCCATCCTCAGTTCTGAGAAGAATTACTTTGGTGAGTGCAGCGTCATCATAACCGAGAGAACCAGAGCTACAAGAATAACTGAGTTTTTTCTATAAACTTGAAGTTTGTATTAAGAATTTATTTTTTTAAATCCTGAATTTGGATGAGCACCTTCAAGATATTCAAGACATTACCTAAAACGTGTCAACAACAGAACAACAGAAGGCATTTAGTTCATTATATCTCCATCACGTTGGCCCTGCATGGAAGCTACACCTGCCTCTGTGCAAATAACTCAAAATGGCTGGAGCAGCGTGCCTTCAGACGGCGCAGGGGAGGTGAGATGAGGGAGGAAGGAGAGACTTTTCATCAACCTTGAGCTTTAATGACTTCCTCGAGGTGCTTTTTGACTACCGTCCAGAGGCTCGGTGGGAGGGGGGAGCCTTTCTCCTCCGCCTTGGCCTCGTGCCAGGGTGACAATCAATGTCTCTGTGTCTCTTCTGTGGGAGATTATTTCGAAGGTCTCCCCCCTTTTTATTGGAGGAAATGGTATTTTGAAGCTCAAACAGGATGTCCTGCTGGCTGGCCTGGACTCTGAACCATTCCCCCCCCGCGGGCTCCATTCTTCCTCTATACCCCCCCCCCTCCTCCCTCAGCTCCATTCTCTCAGAGGAAAATAGCTTAAATTAATCCAGGAGTCTGAGCAGCCACTTTCCCCTTTTCTTGTCTCCATTTGGAATGCCAGCGAAATCATTCACAAGTGAAACTTTCCTGCTCGTACCGAAGCCTTTGGTCGGTCTGCTGCGTACGGGAGATGATGCCATATTATGAACTAATGAATACAGTATGGCTCCATTTAAAGGTGCAGAATAGAGAGAGTTTTACTGTCCTATACCACGAAAAGACAATATGTTCTGAAGCTGAACTTTTCCAGTGTGCTGTTCAGATTGGCTGGATTTAAAAACAGCAGTCTCGTGTTAGCAAAAATGAAAACTGTGAGGTGCATTTGAAATCTCCGTAAACAGCTTAAAGCTGAAGTAGGCGAGATTGGAGCAAATATGATAAAAAAAAAAGCTATTTTTATAAAACGGTCGCTATATCCTGACAGTAGTACATGAAACAGGTAACCTGAAAAAAAAATCATGTGCCTCTGTGTCCTCCGGTGCTCCTAACGGCATCTGCAAGATTTCACAGACCGGAGGAAAACAAGCAGTAAGAGCTGATCTGAGAGCCGGCTGTCAATCACTCGCGAACTCCGACCAAACTAGGCCTCGCTGATCAAATATGAATCAATATTCTGTTTATTTTTACACAGCAAAAATGTAAAGCTTGTCCTGAGGGTGATGCTGGAGGAAAAGGTCATGGGGTCAATTCAAATCAAAAAGGAAATTTCATAAGAAAGGGCGACCTTTAGATTTTGATATTTGTTGTGCGAGTGGAAATGTTCGCCTGAAGGCGGCGCTGCCAGCTGACGTTGCCATGCTGAGGCCCCTTTCTGCTAGTACTGCGGCAAAACACATGAAAAGGATGAAAATGGACTGGAACGGCACAGCTTTGCACCAGGACTAAATATAGCAGAACACGGCTGAACACCTACCGACTCCTCCACAGAGGCATTTTTAACATGTATCCTTCAGGCGGCACAGGAACAGGTTGTTCCAGCGCGGAGAGACGGAGGAAAGGCGATTCTTCTTCGCCCACAATAAATGGGGAAACTGGAGGACTTCCAACTTCTCCTCTATCAGACCACCCACTCTGACTGACATAAAAAACAACACGCATGGCACCGTTTTTTGTGATCCACCAGAGGCGAGAGATCAACATTTTGATCCCAGAATCCAGGAATTCGCCGTCACTGGCCTTTTCCCCGCCGTTACACTTTGATTCTGGTGGACAGATGACTGCCTGCAAGACACATAAATGTCGTTTATCATTGTATTTAAGGTTTTAAGCCACAACTTGCAAGACTTGTGTGAAAAAATGTATAAAAAGAAAAGGAAAATTTGTGCCAAAAAAGCTCATACACACATGACTTAATAACTCATCTGTACATCATACAGAATATTTATTGTATGTCCTCAAAATACACAAGAAACCATAAGACAGAACACCGGGTATGAAAAACCCTTCAGGGTCATGTGGAAAGGACCCCGACTGTTAACCATCCTGAACTTTAGTTTCAGACTGGTACATATCAAACAAAAGGCCTTCTCCTGGGAAAATTAACGCTGAGCTTTGATTTAACAACTCAAACACCCACTAAATAAATAAAAGATCTGTTTTTTCTTACACCCGTAACAGTACCTGTCAGCCAAAAAATTCCCATCGGCTTTCTCTTTTGTTAAATTTACCCAAAATATTTCACACATTTCAGAAATGCTGAACACTCTTTTCTCCTTTCTGACATCATAAAAGGGAGTTTCTTCCTCTCGCAGGGCTCGATCTGTTCTACAAATCCGTTTCCCCCCCCCGATTGCAAATTGATCATGATTTCCTTTCAGTCATATTCTGTAGTAGTTTCCTAAACCAACTGGATCTATTGGCTCTGCTTTTGGCATGTTCCGTTGGCCCCTGTAAGCAGAAAATGAGCCGACACAACAAAGCTTTTCTTTACGTTGCAGCCAGCGAGCCGGTCGGCAGGACCTGCTGCAGCACTTTATTCTGGATTTGGTCAAAACGTTTTTTTTCCATTGTATCATGAGAACTTTGACCTTAGTGATTTGTGCTCAGCTCACTCCAGCCTTTATACTTTATACAGCGTCAAAATATGGGAACAAAAAACTGCCAAATGATGTTGCACCTGTATGAAATGATGAGGTGGTGTGCTTTAATCCTTATAGCTGTGTGTGCAATGTCATTTAAAGTTTGTATGCATGTGGAAAACAGATATACGTATTGGTCTAATGAGTTTGCAAGTGGACTTAAAAATAAATTTAATAGAAATAAACCTTTTAACACAAGTTGTCTGTGAGTGGACTAAACTAAGATGCTGGGATTTAAAGCCACCATGTGCAGAATTTCTATGTTATGATAGTTGATCCGATCCATGAGGCGGAGGGAGAGGGACATGATGACTTTCTTTGCCACAGTGTTGTTTCGTATACAACCACTGGGGGCGCAGAAATAGAATTCTACATGTAACAGCTTTAAAAGGATCGCTGTTTTTAGCTCAAAATCTTGAGAATCTAGAGTAACGCCTGCACACTGAAGGCCTCGGTATGCTTCAAGCAACGTGCTTGTCGGATTGTGTAACAGTCTGAAATACCCTCGCAATCTTTCTGTAACAGACGATCCGTTAATCCAGCCACTGTACGCAGCGAGGCCAGGTGTGCGCAGGTGTGACAGTGAACAGCAGGGTTTGTGTACAACCGAGTTCAACACCACCGACCAGACGGAATGCCTTTGATGGGAGATGTACGAAAAGGTAGATTTATTAGTATAGGCAATGTCTTGAGATTCCAATTAGATCTTTAAAGGGGCCGTACACATGCCGCGTCTAAAACACGTGGGAAAACGCCAGTCGTGCCGCTTTCATCCTTTTATCCAAGGTGCTTGGGAAGTTGCGCTCCTGTTGCGCCTGCCGTTACTAAGCAACCAAAACCTGCGTGCTGCGATGACGATGATTAAGTTGCGTTAATTTAGCAGTAAAAGCCTCACTGACTAAACTAAACAAAGTCAAAACAAAAATAAATGGATTTTCAGCACCGTACATCCTTCACAGCAACATTACTGCTTGATTTCTCGGTGTCGGTCTGGCTGACCTTTCAACAGGATGTTGCGCCGTCTTCCGACAGAAAGGGTGAAGCAGTAAAATAGTCTGTGGGACAGATGATAAAGCAAAGTGAAGATATCTACCGTCTGTGATTGATTGTTCCTCGTCACATGACATGACATGACATGAGGTGCGTGCTGCAGCGTTCCAAAAGTTTAACTATTCTCTCGGGGTCGCAACCTAACTGTGCAACCATAGCTAATGTTCGTTAGAAATGGAGTCTGATTACGCCAACAAACGATCAGCCTCCACCACAAGCTAAAAAAAACCAAAATTATATCTAATGAAGCCCATCTGGCAAAACAGATATGTGACCGACGTCGGGGGAAAACTTGGATCAACATCGGCCGAGCCTTCGATTCATGAAGGGACCTTCGTTCGGTTTTGTTTATCAAAACGGACCCCGAGCTGGCAAAATTCCTACTGGACAGCGTGTTAAATTTATAGTGATATTGTGGTTTTAGCTGGCTAATAAATCACGTTCAGTCTCGTGTGTGTCGCCTCACTGTTTTGACCGATGCTCGCTCGTGTCTACGTAGCGCGAGAAACAGGACGCCGACTGTCGTTGACTTAACGGCCACAGGTGTCACTGTTAACAAGCAATTTCTGATTCTTACATAGTGCCCCTTTAACCCCGACCCAGTGCAAACCACATTTTGTATTTTGCTATCCAAACCACCCTTCACTGACCAGCCGGGCCTCGAGCTGGATTCTAGGAGTGCTTCTGCAAGGCTGTTCTTTCATGGACTGGAATATAAATGTATCAGCACACCTGCTGCTGCGGCAGTTTTTTGTTCCCGTTGAAATTATTCAGTATGACATTCGATTTCAATTCAAGTCCGTGACTAATGGAGTGTCCTTAGTGATGCTGTGACTCACTGTCACACAGATTCAGAGATATGCCTGTTGTGAAGTGCTTCAACACAGTCTCATTCTGCTGCTTTTCTTCTTTTTTGCCATTTCAAATACACACACACACACACACACACACACACACACACACACTCACACACGCACTCACACCTGCAAATTAAATTCAATAAATAAGACTTACAATGTTGTAAGGCAATGTTGACCATGCATTTGTCACAATGAACAACAGATCAGGAACATACATGGTAACAATATGCACATTCATTAAGAGCAACAAGGTCGCCACTCCCCACTTCTTTTTGTTTTGTTTTTTAGAAATCAAGTGAAGTTTTTCAAGGCTTTCTGGGTGATCTCCTGATCCACAGGGCTCATCCCCACAACACCGGGCTCTGGGTTCTGCAGCGGGGACCACCTCTTCATTCAGAGGGCCCAGTCCAAACCAGCAGGCTGGACACACACACAGCAACTGGACAACCCGGCCACAGTGGGGCGTTTGCATTGCATCCAAAGTTGGAGTTTTTATTCAAGAAAAATCAAAAAGTCTGCGTGGAGACCGAGATCCAGCAGCCAGCTGCTCAGAGCCCTCAGGACAGTCCAGAGGTGTCCAGGTAACTCTGGAGTTTTCTCACGGTACTTCTGTCCAAGGAGCAAAGGTCGAAGTCAAAAGTAGTGTTTGTGATGTGGAAGTGTCCCGTCTCTTCGATGAGGTTCACAATCTGGAAAACAGAGAGGACAATGGTACTATTTCTGTTCACATCTGTAATCTGGGTGAAAACATTTGATCTTAAACAAATATTTGCACTGGATACAGGTTAATTAAATATGAAACCAAAGAGAGAAACTGTCGGGAACTGAAATAACATCAGTACACAGTGATCGTCTTTCACTAGCATAAAAATAACCACCCCAACAATTCATTTCATCATGTACCCAGCTTCACATGAGCAGAAAGTGCCAATGTGAAGGCGGCGGTGGGCTTTTACAGGAAACTGCCGCAGGAAATCTTTAAAGGAAATACATCATGCTCATTTTCAGATTCATACTTGTATTGTGGGTTTTCTACTAGAGCATGTTTGAATGCTTTAATGTTCAAAAAACATCTCATCCTGTTTACGATATATGATAATGATATAATGTCTTTGTTGCACCTCATACCTGCATTCAGAGTTTTTGAAGCTACTGTGTTTAAATACAGAACGTGATGGTGCGTGGGTGGTGAATGCCGTGAAAGCCTATCGGCGTTGAGATTCTCCTCCTGTCGTCACTGACGTCTTGATGTTGTTGAATCAGATATGGAGGAAATAAATCTTGTATCTGTCTGTGGTCACCCAAAGCTATGATAATACATCATATCTGTACAGAGACCGGTCTGTGTATAACCACAGACTGTCTATGGTAGAAACAACAACATCGCTGTTGTATTTATGCCTAGATGGCTTTATGTTGAGTGTTGATTGAACAGCTGCATAGCCTGACACTGATCCATCCAAACTCCATTCAGAAAACAAGCATTTTAAAAGCTGTTTGCTTGTCGTCCTGCGGACAGACTTGACAAAGCATGAAGTTTTTTACAAATCGGCATCATTATGTAGTTATTTCTGCATCATTTTGATCTGTTTATTGCAATTAAATCACAGCACAATCTGTTTATTTTGGGTTAATCCGCAGTAGCGACGTGTGGCTTGCTAGATACAGTCAGTGCAATGGCACTGTATGTGAATACAGCTCGCCGCCGGGTGACGTTATGAACCCAGACACGACGGCGTTTGGTTTTCTGACATATCTGGGATTTCCACAACATGTACAAAGCAGCAACAGTGGTTATTTCTTCCCTGGTTGATGGAGGACATAAAAGTTGTTGGTATCTATGGAGACAAGCCCCTTCTCCTCCCCGGCGCGTCTAGCGCGAATGAAAAATGATACTGGTGGTCCAACTCACACGAGGAAAGTGAGGCGAAAATTCGCTCCTTGGTCTCAACACAGCCCTGATAATGCCTCATTTAATCTGCTGTCACACAAGCCTTCAAACAGAAAGAGTATCCTGTGTGTCAGCGTTGCACCTTGTTTCTCAGACCTTAGTACAAAATAATCTGTATTCTCATGTTTTTGTTGTGGGATAACTTGAAGTGACTTTAAAAGGATACGTGGGGCAGGTATTACTACTTTCAGACTTGATGCTCGGGGTTGGGAGTCCTGGGATTACAAGGAACACCATCCCATACATCCCGGTGTAGGTACAGTTCTCAAAAATGTGGGAAAAATTACAGGCGGGCAGATTCAAGTCAGACACTCAGGCGTCACCTCGCTCTCTTTCCATTTCGGGTGGCAATTTGGCCCGGTTGCTCATTTTTCATTGCTGTTTAGGATTTGTTTCAACTGGAAACAGCTCCCAAACTCAAGTCGTGCTCCTCTGTCTAAAGACATGCCATGTGCATTACAGTGTTCTCTCTGTGATACAGTATGTGCTCCCCACCAGTGTTGCAGGAGAGCCCGGGAGTTAATCATTTCCATCTCTTGTAGCAGGAAGTGGAGCCAGTTGGTGAACGCGGCTAGATTAGCTTGATTACTGTGCATGGTTAAAGCCGTGCACGGGCGGTGCAGTTTTGGATGGGATTTCGTCTTTCCTCAGAGCCAGACGTCTTGTTAGGAGAGCGAGGCAGAACTTGGCAGCCGGCTGCATGGGAAGATCCACCAACACCGTCACACGATAGGCCTCGAGAATATAAGTAAGAACCACGCAATCTCTTAGGTGAAGAGAGGTTAACCAAATAATTCATTGGTGCCAGATGAAGCTGGAGATTACAGAGGGGATCTGTAACAGATCACAGCTCCTCTTCTAATCCAACGCAGCAATATAGCTGACTAATAGCGCTGGCATGTAGTGATATTATGCTGAGCTCCGTGAAAACTCCTGGGAAGCCACCCAATACATTTTTCCTTCTTTAAACTGGAGCTTGGCAGTTCAGTGTAACTTTTTCATAGAAAATAATACAGCAGGAATTTAAGCGGGATAATATCAAACCTCAACTACATGAAATGTTTACTTATTGCCACCGTAATTTGATACTAAAGATTTAACACAGACTATATGTTACATTCAATAAAGAAAACGTGCACTCTAAAGTTCTTCAGGAAAAGTAGTCGTGTCATTTACTTCATTCCAATTAATTCCCATTGGGTTCGGCCAAACACAAACAAAAAGTGTTCAGTGTTCACCTGTTTGTATAAAATCTGACCAAAATAGCTACTATTACTGGCATACTGGAAGGAGAACTCCACAGATTTTACATTAGATTAGATGGTCCAATTCAGAGTAAAATAGACCATAAATCAGGGTATTTGGCTCCACCCTCTCATCCATATATTATGGTCACTTCTGGCTCTAAAAAAACAACGTTACCGTGACTACGTCCACTTCTTTTATACGGTGTTGTGAAGTCTGATAAATGTCCTCAAGTAAAGTTTGAAAATCAAAATAATCTGGAGTGATTAGAAAGAAGTGATCTTACCAGACCTCTGTGACTGCTCATCTCTGCTGAAGGCTACATTAGCCGCTACTAGCATAACACACCTGAATTTACGACCAACTTACTGGTAGTTAGAGTTGCATTGTGGCTAATGTACGTGCCAAGTTTTGGCGTGTGGAATAAAAAAAGACGATATCTCTGGTAGTCAAGTAACGCCTTCAATTCACAGAGTGTTCCAGTTCATCATCAGGCTTACGAACATACACACCTGTTGCAGTATATGACCTTCTCTTAGTGTCATCAGTCTTTTGTGCAGTTCCACCAGCTCGTCCAGGTACGCCTGGGAAACACACATCAAACAGGTTAACTTCATGGCTTTAATATGGCCCTGTTACACAGACACCTGGTGGAAGGCACAGGATGATGAGCATATGTCAAACGCCTTACATTCTGAGATATAAATGATCTATTAACTACAAAACCCCTTTTTTCCATTTAATAAAAGAAGTTCTTAAATATTAAATGTTATTCAAACACAAGCAGCTAAAACAAGTAAATATGATTATGTATCTTATTATGCAGCTACGGACACATTTTGGTTGGTACCCAGCCCTAAACATACATCAATGCTAAACAGAGCTGTCAAATGCTGCAATACTTCCACTGGTTTTCTAACTACACTGTCCATGTGGTGTATTTATTAATGATTTATTTTGTTTATTCTCTCACCTTCTTACCTCTTCGAAGCAACTTCTCTCCTTATATCCCCCCTTTAAGATCATATTTTGTGTGTCTGACAGTATCACATTGTTGCAGCTCTTCCTTGAAGCCGTACGATGTTTACACTGAGTGAAATGTGCAAACCTAAGACGTTGGTATCTTTGGAAACTCCGCTTGAACACAGCATGAGAAGATGCTGCCAAAATCAACTAATACTAATTCTATAATAATAACTATGGTAACCCATGAAGTATTCCTATAGGTGTCGTATCAGAGCCATGTTATACTCTGGTCCAGGAGCGAGGATGTGAAGACAGGTTGGATGTTAACACATTGAAACTAATCCATTTGATAAGGGATGATTTATAGTGATAAACAAAACAAAAAAGCCTTGTGTACCTTGTCACAATCTATGTTTCTGCTCTTGTCCTGCTTGCTCTGCTTGGTGGGACTCTTCACTTCCAGTATCTGACAGAGGACAGAGGACACACATCCAGTCAGAGTCACTCTGGGTGACTTGGAGCTACATGCATTAACACATGGGCTCCCTCGTCATACGTTCAGTTACACTAACAAAACAAATGACATACTTATCATCTTACCTGGTTATTAGTAGTCTTTAGTAAGGGCGGGGCTTCATTGCGGGATGGTGGTGAGGGCGAGGAGCTGTCACTTTCACTGCCATCACTCAAACTGACCCTGGGTAGTTCATCACAGGAGAACAGACAAATGCGTCAGTACATCAACAGATGCATTCTAGTTCTCCAGTGAGGCTGCTGCCGTGTCCGGGAGATGAAAAAATGACTGTAAAATATGCAACTTATATTGTGATATAGTACATTTTCTGTAGACTGCCAGCTGATTTATATGCTGTATCTATTTACTCCAGCGGTATAGCCAACCTGAGAGCATATTCACTGGGACTCGTGAGGGGGTACAGTGAAGGAAATCGAGCGTAAATTCAGACAAGTTCTGACCGGCGTCTGTGGTGATCAAAGCCCTGTGCAGAACTGACTTCAAGCTCACCATTCTGCTTGTGAGAACATGCCAAAATGTACTCTATTGAGACGTTATACAGAGAAATCACCAACCTGCTCCCTAACAACTCACACAACTGAAACAGTCTAGTTAGAATCCACTCTCTGCTGCCTGTGTCTATGATCACGGCGTCATGAAACAAATGTGTTTGTGCAGAGGTTGTTGTGACCATTTACTGACCTGCGCTGGTGGTGTGTGAGGTGCGTGTGTGCTGGTCGCTCCACGTCAGAGTCCATGTCGTTGTCGTCATCGTCCTCCGAATCGTCATCGTTGTCGTCCGAGTGCAGATCCTGCATGACCGACTGCAGCGGGCCCAGCACTGTGTGAGCGGGACAGAGAACACCACCACGTTGGAACTGAGCTCTTTTATTATTATTATTATGTCGAAGCACAAGTGAAAACATGCAGGAAGGCAGCGGATCATGCTGTGAGGTGGACGGACGGTGGGACGGTCCAGTGGAGCTTGTGGCTGCAGGTTCGATCCCAGTAGGTCCGAGGACACACTTTACTGTTAAAAAGGATGAGACTGTCGTTGTTCTTTATCTTTCTTATTGTCAACAAATCCCACGAAAAGACCAAAACCAACAATGTGTTAGTCCGTCTCTCTGACTCTCCTACCCTGTCAGTGCCTCATTCAAATAAGAGGAAATAGTGCATTTGTTTGGGACTATTTTCAGTAGCGGATTAATCCACATCTGGTGCTCTCGTGAGTATTTGTGGCAGCAGGACGGTGTGTGTGGGAATGAGTCAGAATAAACTACAGTGTGTGTGTTCATGGTAATTAAGGAACATGCCACCCAGTGACACAGTGTGGCTCACTGATGTGGTTTTAATATTTTTTACTAGGGCTGTGATTAAAATAGTTAATCGCAATTAATCACACATTTTTTAATCTGTTCAAAATGTACCTTAAAGGGAGATTTGTCCAGTATTTAACACTCTTATCAACATGGGAGTGGGCAAATAGGCTACTTTATGCCAATATATGTATATATGTATTGTTGGAAATCAATTAACAACACAAAAAAAATGACAAATATTGTCCAGAAACCCTCACAGGTACTCCATTTAGCATAAAACAATATGCTCAAATCATAACATGGCAAACTGCAGCCCAACAGGCAACAACAGCTGTCAGTGTGTCAGTGTGCTGACTTGACTATGTCTTGCCCCAAACTGCATGTGATTATCATAAAGTGGCTAGTCTGTAAAGGGGAGACTCGTGGGTACCCATAGAACCCATTTTCATTCACATATCTGGAGGTCAGAGGTCAAGGGACCCCTTTGAAAATGGTTATGCCAGTTTTTTCTCGCCAAAATTTAGCGCAAGTTTGGAGCGTTATTTAACCTCTTTCCCGACAAGCTAGTATGACATGGTTGGTACCAATGGATTCTTTAGGTTCTGTAGTTTCATATGATACCAGTATCTTCACTCTAGCTTTAAAACCCAACCTCCAAAAGATCGACTGTGTTAATGCATTAAAGAAATTAGTGGTGTTAAAACGAATTTAACATTATCGCGTTAACTTTGACAGCCATAGCACTTAGACAACAATGGAGGTAGTCACTTAAAAGATAAATAGTGTGTTTCCACACTGAGACATCATAGAGTGCAAGAGGACATATGCACACATGTTGCTGGATGAGCAGTGATGGGTGCTCTGGAGGGTGGTATCGTATCCATGATACAATACCAAACCTTAACAACATGACTGCAGAGAGATGCATGAGCTTTCATGCACAGAGTCAAGCTGGAAAAATATTCTCCATGCAGATGTGAACAGGGTGTGTGTGTGTGAGTGTGTGTGTGTGTGTGTGTGTGTGTGTGTGTGTGTGTGTGTGTGTGTGTGGTGGGGGGGCTCACAGGTCTCATAGGAACTGTTACCTGTGTGGGTGGTGGCAGGAATAGCCACCCTTTTCCTGATGATGAAGTCCACCACTGCATCCAGAGAAAATTACAAACACACAAGCAGAGGTCACCCTCGAGAGAAGAAGAAGAAGAAGAACTACCCCAAACATACATTCAGACTCACCTGGTCCTCTGAGACCATCTTCAGTCCTACATGCATTTAAACCCATTTTTTCCTTTCATTGTTTTGGACATCAGCGAAGATAACATTCGCTCTATATTTTCAGTGCTGAGATCTAGGGGCTTGCAGCGTTCCAAAGGGGAACCAACAAACAGATTTGAAACATCTGGGAGCTTTAACCTAATGATATATACCACTTACTTGGAAGTAAAGAAAGTCAAAGCTGAACAAGGATAATGCTTTGCAATATAACAGGACAGTATGATAATAACTTTCAAGTAAGTGGTTTTGATAAGTGGGTTAACACTGGAAAATAGTTTCAACCAGTTTTGTGATTCATGGAGCTCTCTACGACTAAATATTATGGCCACTGTTGGACAAAAAAAAGTTATAATATGAGAATAGATCATTCTTTACTTTAAAAAATATTGAAAAAACATACTGTAATATTAACTTTTTCTCTAAAGATGACCCTGTGATCTATAAGTATTACAACTTTTGTCTTGTAAAATGACGGCTTTATCTCATAATATCACAGCTTTTTCTCGAAATGACGTCTTTATGTCTTATAAGAGTAAAACATTTTCAACATAAAATGACTGACTCGAAATGTCCTTATTTTGTTTCCCACAGTGGCCCCTAACACCGTAAGATCTCAGCAATGAAATTGGTTAGTAAAATGTCATCAGAACAAATATGCTCCTTTTCTCTGGAAAGAATTCAGCCTTTTTGTTCAGATCACATCTTCAGGCTTTTGACAAAAGCTGGAGAACCGTCCCTCAAATGAACGTGTCTAAATAAAGACACTTCTGCACTGGTTAGACGACAGGTCAGATAATAAAGCTCTGTAATGTCCAGTTAGAATTTATTTAAATTCTGTCTTTAACACTGGCTAAGCTTCTTTTATTTCTACTGGACTCCACTTGTGCTCCGTATGAGCTACACTGGAACCATTATACAGATCATTTCTGACTGAAAGAGACGATAGAAAAGAGATCAGCTGAAACTTCATTACCTTGGCGTTTGTGGTGTGTGGGAGCAAAGCCCGAACTGGAGCTGGAACTGGCTGGACTGGGCTGTTCGGACTGGGAGGAAGAAGAGAAAACAAACATAATAAAAATATAGATAAATAAAATACACATAAATCAGTCTGAAGTTTGATCAATACAGTTTTTTTTACACCATCCAATATTCTGTGCAGATATTTGCTGCATTGACATTTGACCACTTTCATGCTATAATATATATATTTAGTATTTCCTCTGCTATTCTCTTTTCCCTTAAATGAAACACATAAAGAGTTCCACGCTCCACCAGAAGGTTCTCATGGCTGATTATTTAGTGTGTAACTGAAAACAGCTGTGAAAACATCTTCAAACAACTGGATTTATTCAACTTTCTCACCAAAAAACTACATTTTACAAGATTACATTTGAACACATCATGATAACATTAGAATCTAGTTTAGCCCAATAGTAATTTTTGACTGAAGAGCCTGAACGCATCATAATGAAACTCAATGCAGCCTCCTTTAACCATGTCATTAACGTTGCTGTTAGCTCCGAGCAGGTCTGTGCTACCCACTGGCAGCTAACCACTAAGGTTAACTAGCTCTCCTCCTGACGATTTCAACACAGATTTGTTGTTCACAATGTAGCATTATCAGGGACTGATCATGAACGCTGCAATAGTGAGTTCATTGCGTACTTTTGAATTTTAGACGCCGTTAGTCTTGAGCCATGACGGTACCTACGGTACTGTAGAAGTACCGAAGTATCTCTGTGGTTCTCGTGACATCACTGATGGCCTATAGACCAGACCAGCACATACGTGTGCCCCTTTTAGGGGGAATAGAAAACTGAAGATCTTACAGATGTCAGTGCAACACGACATGTGTTTGGATTATAATTTTGACAAGTTTGCATGCATTTATTTCTCGTTAAACAATTGTTTGTTTTATACAGTAGACGTGTATTGTCTAATAATTATTTTGCCACCTTGTCTGAAGCTGAATAGTCGTGATACCTTAATAAATGAAGGTTGATCGTCATTTATCCTGTCCAACACAGTGGCCAGATATTGCTCATCTGGACATGTATACATATTTGATTGGATCACCAGGTATCTTTAGGCTACTGTAAGTGGTGCCTATTATCAGGTTGGTTATTTACAGACAGCAAAATAAAGACTACTGCTGTCAGCAGCCAGCTGGCAGTAGTCTCTGAGGGGAGTTTAAGTGCTGCTTTTAACAAATTGTGAGGTGGCACATTAGTCTGTCTTTGTCAGCACTAATTCTTTGAAGTCATCTCGGTGTGTCAGGGCCGTAAGCCAACATCCGACGAACCCACACACACAGTTGCCGTAGACCCGGCCCCATCTGAGAAGAGCCAGGCTGCTTTCAGTGCTCGAGCCTCGGGTCGACATCTAACATCATAAATCACACAGTCTAATGATGTGCCACACACACATGCAGCACACCACACACAAACAGTGCTGAAACATAAGACTGCTCACTACATTTAGCAGCATGTATGTGACTGCACTCAAATATTCATCATGTCAGTTTTTTGGCAGGTCTACCACAATGTGCGGGGCGGTGCTGGGTGAGCCCTGGGTTCCTGCTGCCTCTGGCAACACAACAACTGCATTCTGGTTCCATTTAAGTCATTGATTGGTTCTACTTAGGGATGTGACGGTGAGGACATTTTCCCAACGGTTAATAAACTCGTGACAACATCGGTGTTACCGATTACACCGGACATTTTACAAGATGACGGACAATATGTGTAGAGCCGGTAGAGCTTTTGCTGCAGGGCCCGGCGGTGTCCGCTCCGTCCTCCACGCGCCGATGGCCTCATTAACGTTATGGTTCTCTCATAGCATTGGGTTTAAATCTGAAATATTGCCAAATAGGCGCTTTTTGCTTTTCGCTTCGCATCATCTTGTCTGTCAACTCTCTCTCGTTCCGTGTGTGTGTGTGGGTGTGTGAAATATGACTTCTGCTACTCTGAGCTGAGACTCCGTATGGAGCTGACACATTCACCGTCAGTTTCTAGCGTCCGTCTAGTCGTCCGACCATGTATTCTATTGATAACAGGGTGCTGATAAGCCAAAATGAACTAAATGTGTTTTATTTCTGTAAAAAAAAAAGCAAAACGACGGTGGGGGCGGCGGTGGGTACGTAATGTAATCAGTGTGTGCCCAACCACCGTGTAACACCGACTACCGCGACAAGCCTAGTTCTACTGCCAACTGTTTAAGACATAGCATATAGGGCTGTGTATTTGAAAGAATCTGGCAATATGATATGTATCATGATACAGGGGTAACAATTCAATATATTGCGATACTGTAAGCAAAGCAATATATCGCGATTTTTTTAAATCTAAATTTAGAAAATTGTCATAGTATAAAGACACACCACCATCTGAGTCACTCTGGGAAATGGCTACTATGGGGACTAACATCATCACACATGAATACAATTGGGCTCACACTTACACTGATACCTAATAGTAATAACACATTACTAGTAATAACACATTACTGCATTCAAAAAACTGCATGTGATTATCATAAAGTGGGCATCATGTCTGTAAAGGGGAGACTCGTGGGTACCCATAGAACCCATTTTCATTCACATATCTTGAGGTCAGAGGTCAAGGGACCCCTTTGAAAATGGCAATGCCAGTTTTTCCTCACCAAAATCTTGCATAATTTTGTAGCGTTATTTAGCCTCCTTCGCGACATGGAAGTATGACATGGTTGGTACCGATGGATTCATTAGTTTTCCTAGTTTCATATGATGCCACTATCTTCACTCTAGCTTTTAAACCGAGCCCGCTACAACCTCCGAAAGACACGTCCGCCACGCACAACATAATATTGCCATACTCATGTGTATCGATATTTTCTTACACCCCTAATGTAATTAATATTTTTAGCATAATATGGATTTTTTTGTAATATCTTTACAGTCATATTGTCCAGCACTACATAACGCACTATATAAACTTGGCAAGACTGAGTATATTTGAGTTTCTGGAATGTCTAATACCTAACAAACTGGTAGCACGGTGTCAATTTCACCATCAAAAGAGCCAAGAAATTAGAGTAAGACGACTCAGCTCAGCAGAGACTTTGAATCTACCAGAAGGAGCTGCTTGTTTAAACAGTCTCAAGGCCAGAACTTGCGCTTTGAGAAGTGCTGTACAGAGAGTCTGAAAGTGGTGAAAAGCTCCTTTCAGATGTTCACACAGAGGAGTGCACGTCATCCACTTTCTGGAACTTTTAAACACCAACCAATCTGTCAGCCAACGTCTTGCTCTCTGCACTGATCCCAGGTGTGCACAGGTGTGAGAACGGGCACATTCTTCTCTCTACATTCCTGACATCTTGTACATCTGTACTATTGTCAGTTCACCGCCGAGTCGCACGAACTGCCTGCCGGCTGCGTCAGGAGACACTTTCAGAAACGAGATGGGAGAATGCTACCAGGGAAGTTCTGAACAACAGCCAAGAAATATATCTGTGCCAACGTGGCTCATTGTTATCAAAATATTTGGATATTTCTGTGGGCGGTCTTCGTTGTGGGAACGTTTCCAACCAACCACATGGACTCGCAAACATCAGAAGACAATCGTGCCTCATAATATACTTCCTGAGCACCTGACTTTAGCCTCATGAGTACCGTTAACACAATGTGGCAAATACACCGCACAGTACTGTAACATGAGATCCAAAAATTCATCTGTACCCACTACACCTTTTATTCAGCCCTTCAGGGTTAAATGAGGGACTCGTGATATTAAAGGACCAACACAATTAGTTAAAGGGGACATATCATGAAAAACTCTTGAGCTTGTGCTCATCCATCTGGATATCTGGAGTGTTGCCAAAAATGTCAAAATGTTTCACCATCACGTAGAGTAAAACCGGCATACCGACACACCTCTAATAGTTAGTCTTGCTGTCGCCTTGTTAATTGTGTGTATTGAAACGTCCTAGTTTGTTAAATATAGCAGAACTGCAAATCAGATGCCAAAGTTCGTAAAGAGGAACTATTATGCTTATTTTCAGGTTCATACTTGTATTTTGGGTTTCTACTAGAACATGTTAACTTGCTTTAACATTAAAAAAACACCTCTTTTAATGCTCTGTCTGAAACGCTCTGTTTGAAACGCTCTGTTTGAGCTCCTTGAGAACATGCCAAACTAGCCGTTATGCAAATGTGTTACTTGGTGACATCACCACGTTACGGAAGAAAAGGCGCGACTTCAAGCGAGGTGTTTCCGGCAGTTCAGGAGCAGTGTTTCTGTGGGTGAGAGGAACTCCCTTTGGCCTGGACTTTGTAACTTTGCAGACCTTTTACATGCACAAAAGCATAATAGGTCCCATGTTGCCTGCTGTTAAGTGCTTGTCGTGGAAAAGGACTACAACAGATGTGACAGGTACCAGGTACTGTGGTAGGGAACGGCCCCCTAAAATCTCTGATATCTGACGTTTATATGTTCCCATAGTGGGATAATGTGTGTGACCCGGTCAGATCAACTGGAGATGTGGGTTTAAAATGTGTCATTCTAAAAGAGAGTTTAAAATACACTTGTTGTTTATAAAAAGGAGGCTGCTGCTGCTGCAAACCAGAGCTGCCCAAGAAAACACAGTGGCGAGAAGCGACCTCCAGAAGAAACATGAGAGAAAAAAGAGACAAGCGAGGACAAAAGGCAGAGCGACTTCAATGGCTGTCACCTCCTGCCAACAAACACCACACAGCTGGTCTGTTGGTTTATGGGACAGCTCCTTCACAGTGCCATAAATCTCACCAGCACTCCTTTTAAGGGCTTTTGTCCTGCTTTGCTCACAAAGCCACCAAAGCTGCCCTCCTCAAAGACAATAAATCGTCTTTAGTTGGGAGTTCGCTGGCATCAATCTGACTTCTTCTCTTAACTCTTGGCACAGTTAGGACGGCCAAAAAAGAAATGCCAGCAAACAAGACCAAACTGACCAAGAGCATTTGGTTCGCTTGTCTAATTCAGCGGGGGCTGTCCAAACACCACTGTTCTGATGTGAATTAAGAAGCCTTTCAGTTTGACACTGTACATTCATTCGAACACAGCCGACTCATTTATTCATTAACACAAATGTATCAGCTCTATTTTCACTCTGGCTGCAGTTAACCCATTAGTGGTTTTCTCAACAGTTTGGTAATTGAAATACCTCGCTGAAAAATGTGCAACCTCTAGCACTCTACAGCCCGACACCCGGAGAAACCCAGGGGATACTGGGATTTTCAGACCAACCAGACCTTTTCACGTGGTTTCCTTTGATGTGTAAAATCAGTGGCGTTCCCCTTTAAGTTAATGTAATATAACCTTAACTTTTACCTTTTTATTTTATCTATTTCTTTTAGGGCTGTCAATCAATTAAAATATTTAATGGCGATTAATCACATGATTGTCCATAGTTAATCATGACTAATCGCATATTAATTACACATTATTTATCTGTTCAAAATGTACATTAAAAGGGAGATTCAAGTATTTAGTACTCTTGTCAACATGAGAGTGGGCAAATATGCTGATTTATGCAAATATATGTATATATTTATTATTGGAAATCAATTATCAACACAAAACAATGACAAATATTGTCCAGAAACCCTCACAGGTACTGCATTTAGCATAAAAAATATGCTCAAATCATAACATGGCAAACTGCAGCCCAACAGGCAACAACAGCTGTCAGTGTGACATGGTTCTCTAGTTTCATATGATACCAGTATCTTCACTCTAGCTTTAAAACTGAGCCCGCTACAACCTCCAAAAAATGTATAGCGTTAAAGAAATTAGTGGCGTTAAAACAACTTTGACAGCCCTAATTTAATTAACTTTTAAAATGTTAAAAGTCCATGTTATAGCTGAAATGCTGTATTCATCATTTCTCTTAATATTAATACTAGCCTTTTTTTTCACTGTAAGGGAGACTAATGTATGCAGATTGTTAACATGCACATTTACTAGGCTTAACAAGAAACATGGCGGTGCAACATGGCGGACTCCGTGGAGAGAGGACCTGCTCCATATGTAGATATAAACGGCTCATTCTAAGGTAACGAAAAACATGACTCTTATTTCCAGGTGATAATACACTAATGAAAACCCACTTGATAATATTATATTCCATTTCTGCCAATAGATCCCCCTAAATGTTACACACTGGTCCTTAAAGCCATCTTCAATACATGTTTCTGTGATGATGTGAATTTGAATATATAAGGGCTTAGGTTTACCCAAACTTGTGTTGGTGACAAATCACTCAGCCTGTGCCCACACATCCAGTGTGCTAGAAACAAGGTTCTCATGCTAACGCGCCAGTCTGCTTTCCCTTCATGTCATCACCTACTCCACATTTCCTCCTCTGTGCTGTTTCTGGCCCGCCGCTCAGAGGAAAACACCGTGATCAAACAAGTGGTCACATGAGAAATGAGAGCGGCGCTCTGTGTCGGGCCCGGCGCTCGCCCACCGGAGTTGCTAGCCTGGGGAGAATCAAACACCTGGCATTTGTCACCCCACATCCCCTTTTACAACCACCACCGACCCCCAGTCTCTCTATGGGAAAAACTTAAAAGGCATTTTACATACAGCGCAGACAAAAACAGGTTCTGCTAGTGCTAAGTAATAACTCCCCTGGCTAAACAAGCTGCCCCTACGGAGAAAGATACATAAAGACCCACGCTTTATACAAGCTTCAGAGAATAGAAATGAAAACACCACCGCATAAAAGAAAAACTGCTCAAAGCACGGGGATTTAGACCTTTCTTCCACAAACGCTCACCCTTTTTTTCCTTCTTTCAAAAGCTAAAAGGATTAAAGGGGAACTCGGTGCTATTCACTGCCGTGTCTCCCCTTTCTCCTCAGGTGTTGTAAAACCATAAATCTTTCTTGTCTACTATTTGGCTTTAAAACAGCCCTTCTTTATGGGGAGGTTCTCCACCAAATGTGCGCGGACCAGGCAACCCAGTCAAATGTCAGCCTATTCATGAAAGGAGCCACTGTGGACATGAAGTTTTCTGATCCTGCTCTTGAGGTAGAGGTACAGAGGAATACTTTAAGTTTGGAAGTGAGTACATTTAAATTACTTCCATCACAAACACACTTTTAAGTGTACAAAATGTGCTGTTAATAGGGCAACAAAACTGCATCTTGTGAGTATCTCACTCCAGTTTTGTCCACTTCCTGTTTGGCCACCCAGATGAATGCTGATCTAGTTAATGGTGCCCACCCCTTCTTCCAATTCCCCTGCCCACCCCCCCTAGAGTCCACCAGACCACCATTAAAGAAGATCCTCTCTCTGTTGGGGATTTGATTTTATAGCCCTCCAACGCCAAGGAAGGACTGACCACCAACACATCCTCCCTGTAAAGCCTCGGATGAATTGGATCTCTTTCCACACAACCCCCCCCCTTCACCACTTTTTCCAGTAAAAGTGGCCTGAAAGCTCAAATCAGTGAGTCCAATGTGCTGGACTCGTACAAGGGTCAGACAGCTGCTTCTTAAACCTCCATGATGATAAAAGGGACGTGATCTCCTTGCTGTACACATCAATCGAATCAGCAGCTTTACTAAGCTAAGCTAAGACAGACCGAGAACTCTTATACGATTGGTTTCAATACCATTTAAAAAGACGTTCTACTTACATCTGATTTGTTGGACTGGTCCTCCATATCAGAGTCATTGGGGTCCACCAGTTCCTGGAATGGCGGAAGTGTCGACACCTTCCTGCGCTCTGCCTCGTCGCCTTCTGGTCGCGGTTTACTCGTTCGCATCTGCGATCTATCCTTTAAGAGTTTCTTATCCAAATGTTGAGCGTCCGACCCTGACGTCTGCTTCCCTGATGGATCCACAAATCCCTTTTTACGTTTTTTGGTCACGTGATCGTCGCCGTCGTTCGGGGCGGACGGACGCTTGTTTAGCCCCGACCCGTGGTTCATCCCCTCGGTGCGGGGCTCCTTGGACAAAGACTTGGGTTCCTTGAAGCCCATCTTAGGGTTGATATCTCTAAGTGGCTGGTTCTCTTTGGGTTTCCTGGAAGGTTCTTTGGGGGCTTTGCTGGGTTCCCAGCCGGAGTCTCTGAAGGCACTTTTGGGCTCTTTCAAGTCTTTTGGAGGCTTGTCTTTGTGGTCCTTGGAGGGTTTGTGGAGTTTGGAGAAGCTGCTGCTGTTGGTGCTGGTGGTGGTCGTGGCGGTGGTGAGGAGGGTGGTGCTGCTTCCTTTGGAGCCATCCTGTGGATCAAAGCCAAACAAACGAGACATTATACAACATTATATGAACACATCCTACAGAACAAAAGACTGATCAGCAATAGGTTTACATTTCATGGTAGTCTAAATCATGATGTACGAACTGCATGATGGCTAAGTTAAGGCATGTGTGAAAAAACCACAAGAAATTCTAACCAACATTTAGAGTTTTAGAGCTCAATTACACAGAACCATCTAAGCTACAGAAGAGTAAACTTCAGCTCAAAGGATTATGGAGCAGGGGAGAGGGAAATCCCTCTTTATGTCAGTGGGCAAACATAATAGGGCAAGCACATAATTAGCCACTGAGAAATGCTGTTGTCTGAGGATGCTGTGATAATAACTGATATAAGTGCCACTGACAATAACTCAATAACCCCAAATCTGAAAAACAGCGCCCATCTCATCTTTTCCCTGCAGCGTTCAAACCCTGCTTTGGAGGAGGAAAAATCACTCCTGATTATGCCGTCCTCTTGCTGTTCGTATTATGTTGACTTTGGACTGCACTATAGACTACATGTAGTACTTCTAAAATGCGTAGTACCAAACAACAAAGTGAGCAAAAAAACAGGCAGCTAGGTCAAATGAAGATTAATCCTCTGCCTTTTACACCAGAGAAAACATGCATGCCACCCTGCAGTTTGGCATTACCATCTGTGTTAAAGAGGTTCTATTCTTAAAAGGAAAATCAAAAGGGTCTTCTTAGTCCCCATCCATGGGCTTAAAGAGCAAACTCAGGACTTCTTTTGAACAGCGCTGTTCAGTGGGGTGAGAGGGGGGGGGGGGCCTTTTCAACAGCCACACATGCGCAACCTTAAAAAGTGGAGCGAAGGGCAACGTGGAGAAAGGAGGAAATGCATTCCTTCTAACGACGGGGGCCATTTGTCCCTGGGTCTCACCTCCAGCCCCCTTGTCAATATTTCATCAATGCAGTAAACCCATTAAAGCAGTCTAGACGACGGGGTGTGTTACAACTCTGCGTAAGCACCTCTAAAACCTTTCATTTTGTGTATCTGCCGGTGACCCTGGGACCTCAGGATGTAAAGCTGCCAGCTCGTTCTAAACTCCAGCTAGGCTCATCCACTGCACTCAACCCGTTTCCCTCCCAGGGAAGCCCGGCGTAAAACTGCTTTAGTGCTCTGGAGGGGACGCAGTGCCTCGACTGCCATCAACATTGAAGAGATCACTAAAGTGGCACTTTTTAACAGACCTTTCAGCACCGTGACATTGGCAGGTTAGCAGGTGACCCGAGTTCGATTAAATCACTGAAGGGCTAATAACACTGTCAGAGTCAGAATTACAGATAGATACTGATTCGTTTTACTTTCACTAATCACTTTTATGATTTTACTAAAATATATATTATATGTTAGGGCTGTCAAAGTTAACGCGCTAACACAAATTTGTTTTAACGCCACTAATTTCTTTAATGCAACTCCATCTTAAAGCTAGAGTGAAGATACTGGCATATACTGTATATATATATTAGGCTGTCAATCAATATCAATATTTCTCTCTCTCTCTATCTCTTTATATAAATATATTTATTAGGGAATAGTTAATCGCGATCAATCACAAATTTATGACATTTTTTATCTGTTCAAAATGTACCATAAAGGGAGATTTGTCAAGTATTTAATACTCTTATCAACATGAGAGTGGGAAAATATGCTTGCTTTATGCAAATGTATGTATATTTTATTATGATATATATTTAATATTGGAAAACAATTAAAAGCACAAAGCAATTTAATTAACATATCTTGAGGTCAGAGGTCAACGGACCCCTTTGAAAATGGCCATGTCGTTGTTTTTCCTTGAAACAATTTAGCGTAAGTTTGGAGCGTTATTTAGCCTCCTTCCCGATAAGCTAGTATGACATGGTTGGTACCAATGGATTCCTGAGGTTTTATAGTTTCATATGATACCAGGATATTTACTCTAGCTTTAAGACTGAGTCCACTACAACGTAAAATTCGTAAGTTGCGTTAATGCGTTAAAGAAATTAGTGGCGTTAAAATGAATTTGTGTTAATGTGTTAGCGCGTTAACTTGACAGCCCAAATATATATATGTGTGTGTGTGTGTGTGCATGTATGTAATGTAGCTTTTGAATGTAATTTCTCTCACTAGTGTAATTTTATTTTATGTATTTCATTCATATATATACTGTATTTACCCTGTCTTAGCTACCCTGTCTAAACTTATCCTAAATACACTGTTTATTTAAAACATTTCAGGTGTGGTAGTATAATAATAGGACTTTAATAAATAATGGGGGCGGGGGGGACTATAGTATTTAGGACATTTGGTCAATTACTTATGATTTATTACAAAAATATCTAATGTGTTCTAATACTAGTGCAATAATTCTCAACATGTGATGGAGAAAGAGTGTGTGTGTGTGTGTGTGTGTGTGACCTCCTGCTCCACAAGTAATTCATCACACACACTGTGTTTAGACTGGAAACTGTTTCCATGTGAAATGGGCCTCTCCTAACCTGGCTCTTAAATGACACTATTTAAAAAGGGACTAAAAATAACACATAATGGAAACAGCATGCCGGCTTATTGACATACATGATTTAGTGCTGCACGAGATAACGTCTCAGATCTCACGTGGAGCTTCAAGGCCCATCCTGCCTTCTGTCTTCCCCATCCCTACAGTAACCCTCTGCAATTCTCTTTACTAATTTACTACAACGTTACTGTCTAAAACTTGTATGCATAAGCAGTTTTAAAATTACATTAGAGCAAAAATATAGGCATCGTCAAACCCACGGCTTGTCAAAGATTCACAGCATGTCTCGGAGTCGGTGGAGTAAGTGCTTACGGCTGAGCGGCAGCCAACGTATAGTTTGCTTAAGCCAAAGTTGGATGTCTTTGAAATCCCCGAGTTTAAATATCTCAGAGGTCTTTGAACCTGCCAAATATGTGAGGGATTAGATGCTTTGAAGGGGTAAAAAGTTTCGGAGCTAGGTGGGGCTGAGGTTGTTTTGCTCCAGGCAAGTACCTGGAAACAACACTGACCTTTGACCCATGGAAGCTTTTGCTCTTCTTTGGGTCAGAGAAGGTGGATGTCAGCGAGCTGTTGGGGAGCGTAGGCAGCTTCAGGTGCTGGCCGAACAGGGAGGTGGAGCCCTCCTGCATTACCATCACCTGCCAGAGGAACAGCAACAAACCAACATGATCAGAGGATTCTTTGTTTTCAAACATGTTTCATTGGTTTACAGGTAGAAAGTTGAAAAGTAGGACCGGATATCCAACTGAAAGCTTGAACAGACTCTTAGTCTTGTTTGTTGACTTATTCTTTGATCAGATTGGTGTATTGAGAGGCAGTAGCAACAACTTAAACCAGCTGATTTCATATTTTGATACCGAACTAAACTTTTTATATCAAGAATGGCTTGAAGTGTTGCGAGTACCTGATAGACGAAACAACACATCATCTGCATATAAAGTCATTTTGTGGTGTGTATTTCTAACGGTTACTGGGTTTAACTGCCTCTGACACTCAAGTCTTGGGGCTAAAGGCTAAAGAAAGAGTACAAAAGAGTAAAGGTCTTTGCACGCCAAGTCAGTTTTTTTGGTATGCATCTTTTATTTCTTCATCGTAAAGTTTCTTTGTGCTGGGAGACAATGTGAATGTTTATTATCATGCCATTTTGGATGATGACGTTGGCACAGACGGTGGCTCTGAGTGGTCAAACAAACATCTTTGGGCTTTTGATGGATGCGAAAAAACGCAGAAAATTGTTCCGAAA
The DNA here is from genome assembly GCA_916700995.1 of Hozukius guyotensis. Lineage (NCBI taxonomy): Eukaryota > Metazoa > Chordata > Actinopteri > Perciformes > Sebastidae > Hozukius > Hozukius guyotensis. Next base: position 31,392 of record CAKALU010067901.1, on the reverse strand, counting down.
ACTTTAATGACGGAAGAATGTTTTGGAGTCGGTGTGAAAATGTCACATTGTGAGGTCGTATTTATTTTTAAACGTGCGACAATTTTGGACGAAAAAAAAACCCGGACTTGGTGTGCAAAGGCCTTTAAGAAGAGTAAGCTTGGCTTTTTTTTTGTTACATAAAAAACAGCTTTCTATTCTTCATTGTGAGGTATTGAAAATTGTATTGCTCTGGTTTCAGTACCAAAGCTCTGGTGCTGTATTGACGCTGAAAATTTCAATTGATACCCAGCCCTGTTCAAAAGAGAACACATTCACGGCATTTCTGCTATATGGTATTAGAATTCAAATCTAAAAAAAGAGTTAAAAATTTGAGCAGTACGCCTACTCACTTCCTTTCCGAGAGTGAGATGATTGGTTGATATCAAACTCTGTGTGTTAAGTATAGAGCTGGAGTCAGGGTGTGGTTAGCCTAGCTCAGCATAAAGACTGGTATCACGGAGAAACAGCGAGCCTGGCTCGGTTTAAAGTTAAAAAAACACACCTCTGAAACTCTTTAATCAACACGTATCGTCTTTGTTTAATCCACCCACAAACAGACACATATAATACTGTGCCCAGCTGTTGTTCGCCAAGAAATAGTTCAAGCACATAGAGTAACTCCCTTTACGTGGTCCAGTATGAACTAAATTACATTATTATTAGACTCAAGAATGGCTTAAGAGCGATGAATTACTGCACTGCGATCTTCAACGCCAAGAGAAAAAGTCTACACACATTCAAACATCTGAAGCTGCCTGCTTTTGCTGGAATATCTTGCAGTCATTACAGGGCTACAACGATGGCCAGCACATGCAAGTTAAAGACAACACAGCTGCTTCAGTGTGACTAGAGCTGAGGCACATGATGGTAAATCTCCCAGCCAGGATAAAAGTACTGGTATCATTACACAAAAAGCAATCTGAAGCCACTTTATAGAGGTGTCCAAGTCGTTAGTCATCTTTAAACGAGCCTGATTCATCCATGACCCCCTAAAGCATGTTGTTGGAAATCTTACTTTTGAGTCTTCTGAACTTCGTTTGTGAGGATCCCGTTGCTGTTAAAGAGAGGGACGACAAAAGAGATGAATATAATCAACATCTACAGCTTGATTCTCTGAAATATAAAGAATTGGAGCTTAACCAAATACTCATGACATCATTAATGTCCAAAACTGTGGAACAAGGTCTGGTCAAATAACTTTGAGTTTATGGAATTGTACAAAGTAATGTAAGTAATGTACTAAGATCTTTCAGTAGTGAGACATAATAGAGAATGTGAGTTTCAATATGGTGTATGTCAGCACTAGAGCCCTGTTTGAGGCTGAGAAGGGGGTGCAGAGCAAAGTAAATAGAGAGCACTTAGCTCCAGTCATAAAACCTCCCGACTACAGGGGTCCTCTGGCAGGGGGCCAACAGAGTGACTGAACCCAACGCTGAGGAAGCAGCTAGGGATGTCCTGAGGATGTCCTAAGGATCGAATCAAGGCATATTTTAATGGATCGATGGATCCTCTCTTTACTGTACTCTGCAGTATTTTGTCGCCTCAGCCAGCTGGTGCTACAGCACTGCTCTCTTTTACCACAGCTGCTGGCATCTGTATGTTTAAGCAAACATACTGTATATTGCAGAATAATACTAAAATCTAATGATGATGTAATACACAAAAAGCTCAGACAACACTTGTCAGGAGTGGTTAGGTTACACCTCATATACTGTAACACACTAACATTTGGCATGCACAGTCACACTTCTTCTTCTTCTTCTTCTTGTGAACAACAGCTGCGGGGCCTAACAGTGACAACAAAGAGCATGTCTCAGGTCTGGAGATTCCTTTTCTTACTCCTTACAGAGACAAATACTGGCATTACGGCAGCCTTATATTAGTCCACTGGAATATTTGGCGTGCAAACATATTCATAAAATAAAAATCTTAGAAACATTAAGGAAGAAAGGGTAGAGGTCCTGTTTCACACAGTAAAAGGCCACATGTGCCATGTGTGATTTGTTAGACTGGCAGAACCCTGGCATCATCCGTCAGCTTTAACTCCCCCACAGTCTGACAGCCGTAAAGGTGAAAACTGCTGTACAGTTTGACAGAATGCCAGATTTGATAAGGATGAGTCTGGTGATTTACTGTCAACAAATCCTATGTTCGGAGCCAAACCAACGATGACTTGACATTCTAACAAGTATCTCTTCTTCCTCTTTGACATAGAGCTCCATTATTGTTAAAACACATCATAAGCACTGTTCAGACCTGGTATTAACATGCGTCCTGAGTGATCACAAGTGGACAGCTCTAAGTATGTCTGTTCACACCTGGCATTAGAATGCGTCTCCACATGCGTCTCCAGTGACCACTTGTGATCCGATATCACTTCCCCGCTCTATGTGCAAATAAACACGTAGTAAACATATGGCTGATACAGCAGACGTTGTGACGTAATATTACAGGAATGTCAGTAGTAATCCTACATATTTGTGAATTCGGGTACATTTTATTAACATCAAAATATAAGGTTATTGTACTGGCGGTCCACGGGGGGCGGGCGTCAGCTCTGTGCAAAGCACTGGAACAAGAACACCGACACATCTCTGACAGTACGATAATAATGCACTTCCCGAGACTAGTCTGATCGTCTGCAGATATGTAGATAAATATGCCTATAGATAAGATCAAATAAAATACAGTTGTACCGACAGAATAGAGTAGAGCACAAAAGCCGTTTCCATCCTGCAAGGCAGACGAGCGCTCGCGTCTTCCTGTCTGTTCACATGAGGAGCGCAGAGACCCGCGGATACCAGCGGGACGTCAGTTGAGTAAGCGGTCCTTAATGTGGACCAGGACACATTCACGTACACACTGCTAAAAGAATGTGGACATATGTGGCCCAGACCACCTCTGAATGTGGTCTGAGCGATCGGATCTCAATGCGTCCTCACACTTGTACTTAGAGCTGTCCACTTGTGATCGGATCACCTATGACGCATGTTAATACCAGGTCTGAACAGGGCTTGTGTTCCTTCATTACCATGAACACACACACGCACTGTAGTTTATTTGACTCAATCTCACATACACCGTCCTGCTGCTACAAATACTCACAAGAGCACCAAATGTGGATTAATCCGCCACTGAAAATAGTCCCCAGCAAATCCTCCTGTTTGAGAAACGTTTGCCGAAAACTACAGGGACCAGCTGTTTTAGGAAATTACTGAGCCTTAAAAAAAACAAAACACTACATATTTGTGAGCTGTTTTTTAAAGATTTACATCTTGGGATGAAAGCCACAGGGAAGTCAGAAATTATTGAGAGATAGACTAACACATTATTGTAGGGCTGTCCCCGAATCAGGATTTTTATGCCCCGTGCAGCCGGTCTCCATCACCCCTCTCTACATCCGTCACAGTTAGTTTTGTGGTTAGTTCATTTTGAGACAAGACTGTTTGTAAAGTTTACAGCCTGCCATGTTATTGCTCCGGCATTAATGAGGCGGCTAAACAAACAAAGATTCGACTGGCAAAATGCAACTAGACTGGGGCAGCCCTCCGTTGTTGGTTTGAGTTTTTTCATGGGATGTGTTGACAATATGAAATATTATTAAGAATTATTCTTTAATTATATACATAATTACTCATATTTGGAACAGGAATCTTGGAGTTTGCGTGCTGCTGTATGAGTGGCTTGTATCAAACACACAGCAGATCTACTGGCCTGGATCTACTGTGGCTGAAAAAAGGCAGGGTGATTGTGTAGAACTGTACGAGTGTGTGCAAGAGTGTTTCTGATAATAAAGAACTGAACTGAAATTTTCCCTGGATAAATAGAGATGGAAGTTTTTCCTCCTAGGGGGTTGCAGAATATAAGTTGCTGTATTGCATTAAGAAATGTCAGTCCAGCCCCATCCTCCCCTTCACACTCCTACCCCTCCGGCTTTCAGTAGCTTCCTACGAAACTCCTCTGTTGGGTTGTTGAAGGTGAGCTTCTCACAGCGGAGATGATTGACAGGTGGGTGGCCGTCCAGATGGAGGAACAGGTCGTAGTCAAAGCGAACTTTCTTCGGTTCTTCCTGAGAAGAAGTGGTGATCCACCCAGAGAGGGGAGAAGAGGAGAACAGTCACAATCTGTCTATCAGGACTTCACCAACATCATGTTCTTTAAATCAACACCACTACGCTGCATCGCTTGAACACCGCATTCAGATCCAAACAGACCTTGTGAGCCATGTTGAGATCGGTTGAGGAAATACCAAGCACCGCCCACCAGCCGGAGCACACTTTCTCATTTTACAGCTAAACAGTACACTACAAGATAATTCTGAAAACATTTGAGGAGAGAAATAGGCATTACAGTAACATAATATCGATTCATATTTGATCAGCGCTGCCTAGTTTGACCGTTTGATCGGAGTTTGCGAGTGATCGACAGCTGCCTCCGTTGAATTAACAGCCATTAAGAACGCTCTCTCTCTGAAATAACCTGTGATTGGCCAAAGTCTCTCATAAAAATTGACTATCGATATAGGGTCTACAGATGTCTCTGTCTATAAATAAACCCAAAAGCAAAACCCTCCTCACTGAAAAGCCACAGCACACTACCATCAGACAACCAAAACAAACCTGGTGGAACAAGCAGATTAAGATTTACGATGAATCCAGTGTTGAAGAGGTAAAACATTCAGTTTGATGGTGAGTAAAAATTACCTTATTTTTGAAGTAAACTTCAATAGGCAAGATGAAGCCTGCGTAGCCAGACTCCTCCACTTTGTACGGTGGATCCTTGCACACTGAAATGAAAGAGACATTCGCCATTAAAGAGAGGCCTTCAACACAGGGTGACTAACAACACACAGAGATGGCTTTAAAATCCATTTAGTTCTATAAAATGCAAAGCAGCTGCGTTCAGTCACTGCTGAGTGCACAGCAGCGGTGCAGTCTGTGTGTGTTGGTGGTTGCTGGGGGACAGGACACAGTCCTAACCATTATTAGACATTTTAACACTATTCTGGGACCAAAAATTAGGTGAAGAAGTGCATGAAAATATATGTGACTGTTGCCTTTGCTACTGAAAGTCTTGTCACTTAATGAACTGAGCCACTAGACCTGCATCTCCACTCTCATGAGATCTCATTAACTCCCATCTCCGTTGTCTGCGCCGATATCAATACAAGAACTGTGGTTTAAATTAGAACCGGGGCCCTTTAAAGCTGTGAATCCACCCAGCTCATGACAAGGGGAAGACTTCGCCCCTCATCCCCATGGGCCTTTAAAGACAAACAAACTCTACTAGAGCTCAGGTGTTCTTCCCTGGAGGTGTGTGTGTGTGTGTGTGTGAGTCAGCCTCTCTCCCAGTGGACTCTGCAGAAGTACCAATTAAGTCCATGTACGTGGAGACCTGAGAGTGTTTACTGGAAGAACAGATAAAAGCAGGTCTTAGCTTTAGATAATGTTACTCTGACGCATGAATGGAGGATATTTAAGATGTCACAAGTCTGTAGCAAGCAACCAGAGTGAAATGTGAAGAGAAAACAAATGGCATTGACATTCTTTGGACATCTTATTTTAAGATGCTCAAATCATGGCTTGAATGGCCATGATGGAACATTGTCATTGCACCTTCAAAATATACTCCAGCAACCATCAGCCCATTACTACTGTAATATTATATCCAGGAAATCCAAGGAGAAGCCTATAATGTAGCACGATTGTGGGTAAGATCCTCATTAGCTGCTTTCCCGCGGTCCTCATAAGAATTTTTTACACAGTATTAATATCAATCAACACCACACACATGAAACAAGTCACAGTTAAAGTGGCAGTAGGCAGTATATTTTTGGCATCATTGGGCAAAAATTCCATAATAACCTTTAAGCATATTGTAATTCAAGTGTTCTGAGAGACTTCTGCACCTCCTCATGGCTCTGTTTTCAGGATTTAGAAAATCTAGCCCGTGACGGGAGACTTTGGCCAATCACAGGTCATTTCAGAGAGAGAGCGTTCCTATTGGCTGTGCTCCGGCTGGTGGGCGGTGCTTGGTATTTCCTCAACAGATCTCAACATGGCTGCCGGGTAACAAACTTTCTAATTTTACAGCTAAACAGTACACTATAAGTAGGGCTGCACGATTATGGCCAAAATGAAAATCACGATTATTTTGATCAATATTGAGATCATGATTATATATCACGATTATTCATAAATTTTAGGGACAAAATATTTTTATTGCAAATTCACATTTAAATAAACAGAGCGCTGCTTTCACTTCCATGTTGTGCTGCATTCCAACCGTCAGAAACTCTAAATGTTATCCTTATTCTTTATTATTGTGATCTGTAGTGGTTATTTGCATATAAACACAAAATTAAAATGTAAGGAAATAAATGATTTTATTTTTATTAATAAATTTTTTTGGGAATTAGTAGTTCTAGTTATATATTATAAGCTTCTTAGAGCTAGTGGAAGTTTAACAGGTCATATATCTCTCTCTATTATCTATTTTATATTGCTGTGAAAACATCTCCTTCAAACAACTGGATCTATTCAAGTTTCTCACCAAAAACTTTACAAGATTACATTTGAACGCATCATGTTAGCGTTACAATCTACCAATCGCCCAATACTCATTTTACTGAGCAGGGTTTGAACGCACCATAACGGAGCTGTGTACCGTGTAGCTCCGCTGCTGTCACTGTGCGTGGCACTGTGCATTTGTAGTCATAGACGCACCTGTTTTGAAGTACACCTACTGTTTCAAATGTCCGAACACGCACCAAAAGCGTTATGAGGCGCGCCCCTACTCTGACCTAGGAACACAATATTTTTATTAAAGAAATAAATTATTAATTATTATTATTAATAATAATAATAATAATTATGATGATGGTAATCATTATGAAACTTGGTTGTTGTCGGTTTGTCGGCATGATGTCAATTTCACATTATTACCTAGTTAAGCTTTCATCTATAATCATATCAATAATTTAATCTTATCCACCATTAAGGGGGTATCTGTAATATATAAAAATATTGCCTAAATAGCATCCTTTTTCTAAATTACTGCTGGTTCTGTGGTGTTGGCATTTCAAATCTGATGCCTGCAGTGCGCCATAGGAGCATCAATTGACGCGCATCACATGAGGTGCGTCATTTATTGCTTTCAGTGTGTTTGGACCTCAAGAATCTGACCAAGCATTTGGTGTCAATGGTCACTGGACACACTGCTGGAGAACGAACAAGGAATACAAAGGAAGCCTCAATGGAAAGACCTCATACAGCTGTCAGCTGACAACTTGGCTTTGAGCGATGCAGGAGGCCTTTGGAAATACCTTGAGTCATCCTGAGCGCTGACCAGCCTTTTGGCACCAATCTAATCATCACTGTGCTCTCTTGTTTCATTTTGGAGTCCCGCCCCCTTCAGGGAGCAGCAGTGATTGATGGCTCGGCTGACTACGCTGAGGTCGACCTCACCGCTGGGGCCAAGCCATCCAAAACCCAATACCACTGAGCAAATATTATGGGTTAGAGTTAATTGTGCAAGTGGGTCAGGTTCAATTACAGGCAGCTAAAAGAGCCCATTCACCACCACACCTTTATATAAACTGAGGTGGAGAGGGAGATGAGCTGAACCACCCTATAACGGAAAGAAAAAATTCACACTCAAGCACATAAACTCTGTACATGTGTTGGTATATTTTTCTTTTTTGCATGGATAACTGGGTAGACGTGATGTCACGCTGAGATATTTTCAGTGCGACTACAGTGAACTTGAACACAACATTTTTTGGGGATATTCCTTTTAAGGCAAAAGAAATCACAATCTAAACAAATATACTTGATACAAATTCCTTAAATTTGGTTATCAGAGACTAAAATATCTTCAGATTGGGACATTTTACTGTCAACAAATGATCTTGTAAGCACTCCCTGATGGATAAACTCTGTAACGGAGACACTGTTTCTAACTGACCTCAAACAGATGTTTTGCATTTCTGTGCTGACATATGTGGCTATTTATTAGCTGATATATTATACACACAAAAGGACATATCTGTTATGAGCTGAAAAATATAGGGCACCCTGGTGACCTAGTGGTTTAAGGTGCCGACCATGAACGGCAATGTACCCGGTTCATCTCCAGCGAGGGACCTTTGTTGCATGTAATTCCCCATCTCTCTAATTTCCTGTCATCACTCTACTTTAACTATCTATTTCAGGCCAAATTTTATGCCTTTTATTAATGATTTTTAAAAAAGCCTGGCCAATTTATCAGTTGGGCTCTACTCACAATGAACAGAAAGTACTTTATATGCAGGTCCATATCCTCACTTGACCGAGTAAAACCTCACACTTCTGTGGGAGTCTGTGACAAAGTCTTAATTAAGTTAACAAAAACTATGAATAAATATGTTAAAGCTAACTGTTTTTGACTAAGACGAGACGATGACGAGACGGCACCAACTAATTAAACGGTAATATTGTTGAAGAAAAAATAAATCTCTCTTTATTTTCATTGAAAAAAATAGGAAACAAAATATTATAGACTTTTTTTCTTCAATGCAGCAGTTCTGTTTCCTGTGCTGTGTGCGTCATATCAGGACGACAGCGGCAGCACACAATGAGCACAGTGAGGAGGACTCAGTTAAGGAGAGTTGACTTAAGTTAAAGTTAAGCATAACAACAACAACAGGGCTTGGGGGGAAAGAAACCACATGATATTTTGGCTAGACAAGATTGACTGAAATATTCAATATAATTTTATGTCTGTCCAAAAATGTCATCACTTCATCATTTTATCCTATTAGAGATTTGTGTGAAATCGTCAATATTAGCACATAAATTCTTGAGTTTTGACCAAAAACATATTTTGTGAGGTCACTGTGACCTTGACCTTTGGCCACCAAATTCTAATCTGTTCATCCTCGAGTCCAAGTGGATGTTTGTGCCACATTTAAATAAATTCCCTCCAGGCGTTCCTGAGCTATCTCGTTCAAAACAATGGACAGTATGGTCTGTACGTACAACTGTACGGACGGACGGACAGACAGACGGACAACCCGAAAACATAATAGCTGTCAAAATTAACACTACTTTGACAAGCATTCTAAGAAATGTAAGAAATGACTAAATTTAAACATCTGTGTTTTAATTGGATAGGATTTTGAAATTTTTTTACATTTTGTTTTGTAAAGTCTGTAAATACAAAATGTTTCCATTCTTTTCGAGGATCCATAAAATGAGCAAATCTTGACTTCAGCACGGAGGCTGTAATAGATCTGACATCACAACAAGTTGTTAAGTGTGCAACTATTTGCATAATCAATTAATGCCAGTCACCAACATTCGCTGGTTTCAGCCTAAAAATTTAAGAACACACACACACTTACTGTCATATATGATTATAAGTAAACTTAATGTCTTTGGGTTTTGGTCAGATAACATCAATATCAATATGTAAATTTGAAAGGACATTTACCACTATTGTACTGACATTTTAAAACACTGACTGAGAAAATAATTGGCAGTTTAATGGAAAAAATAATAGTTGTAGCCCTATTGTTCACCATTTTGTTTATACCAGCGTCTTATTTCATTTCAGTCAACACTTTAAAATTTGAATCATTGCTAATTGTTTTAGTAACAAGCGAAACACAGCTTCTCCAATGTGGGAATTTATTTTTTATTTTTTTTGTTCTATATACAGTAATTGTAAGCCAAGTATCTTCAGGTTTTAAACCGTTGGTCAAACAAAACTGGGCTGAAATTGTGACGGACATTTTTTTGTATTTTCTGAGGTTTTATAGACTAATGATGATTAACAGAGAAAAAAAACTAAGCATGTTGCAGCCCTAAATATTACACTTTTATCGAATAAAACATTAACTTTCCAGGAAAAAGCACAAAGGTTCCATTTCATACAGGAAAAGCAATATATTTAATGAGTTTGGTTAATATTGAGGCATTATTAGATATGAAACTAAATTGATCGTGAGACAAAATGCCGCTTAACACCTTCAGTAGACAATTTCCTCGGGGAAACCCTGCATGTTTAGCACCACCCTGACCTGCCTTTTGTTAGCAATTTAAAAAAAAAAAATCTGCAATAACACTTCAGCACCGAACACCGTCTAGTGGTGTTGCAATTGAAAAGAAATGTAATCTTTCCCTCTCCACAGATGTATAATAATGACAGGTCAAGTTCTGGTTAAAATGAGAGAAAAACCCTGCAGCTTTATGAAGACGCAAGAGAAAGGCAGCTAATGTGAAGGTGAAGTCAGTGCAGCGTCTTGGCTGGGGTTCAGTAGTTCAGGTTGAAAAGGTTACCATTATCTGAAGGAGCGTCTCAGAGGCACAGATACACAATGCGACCACTGACCTGTAACAGAAAACCTGCCAGTGGTCACAGAGGCTTTCAAAGAGAGACAGGGCCGTGTGGTTTATTAACATGGCCTTGGTTTAAACCAGGATGCCAATCACAGAACAATGCCAGTCACTATGTATTTGCCCTTTCCACACAGACTGGTTTGTAATGAGGCCAGGCTAGACGGCAGGCCTGACCATAAAACAAAAGACAAGACTGGATATAAGAAATTCTTTAGTGAGGCTTGTGGCTCAAATATGAGCTCCTCCTGCTCGCCGATTTACTGTTAATCCCTCCTCTTCCTAATGGAGCCGTTCATCTCAGCATCAGTTGGCCAACAAGTACCAGACGTTTGTAGAAAAAGCGTGGTTATTCATACGAAGCACAGAACACTGACAAGTTTATATTTCAAATAGGGGTGGGAAAACAATCGATTCACCTATGTATAGTGATTTTTTTTTTCTTACATGACGTCATATCTGTTCCATATCTGTCACCAAAACAAAACGCAGCCAGTCGCAGTGAGCCGAAACAACAAAGTAGAAAACGGCGGAGGGTCGGCGTAGATATGACCTGCACCCTCCCATTTTAAATCCACCATGGTAAACACTACACATGCAGTAAAGTATGGAAACACTTTGGTTTTCACACATTGCAGGAAATGCTGAGCTAGACAGCATGGCTAAAGCTGCACGCTAACTCTGTCATGGACAGGAAACGTTATCGTATTGCGGTAACGTGCGGTCAAGCCGGCCGTCACTCTCATCTCCGTGGTCAAATGGGCCGACGCTATAACTGTAGAGCACCCATATACTGACATTTATGTTAAATGCATTCAAACGGCCCCGATGGAGCTGACCATGGATGTATAAAGAGAACGGAGCTGACGGGAGAGCTAGAGACGGACTTGGAGGAGTTAGAGGAAGTATACACGTGTGACTACGTCCGGTTTTCAAAATAAGGTGTTAACAAAGGGAACTGTATATACAAAATACATATATGGAAATAGGATTATATTCAACAGAAGTATAAAACACAACAAACAAATCAAGCCAACTTCATAGAAAGACCAACTGATGTGGTGCCTCCTGCGTTCTGTTACAAGTTGCACATGAACACACCACATAGACTTCATACAGCACAGGGCCAATGGACCGCCAATACTCTCACACATTCTGCCCCTGGGTTGGAGGAAATACCTAGTAGTCAAAGTACTAGTAGTCTGTGTTGTACTCCAAAGAACATTGCAAAGAGATAAACAAAAAGAAATATCATTTCATGCATCAATCTGTTGAAACGGTCTTGTAATAATGAAAAAACAAAAATATCAATACTTGGAGCAGAGTGCTAATCATTTCTTGGAACAAACCATAATCATATGGCAGTGTAGCAGTCTAACAACCATTGAGTAGCCATGATACGAGCCGCTCTAACAATGGTGGGTGGTGATTAGCAGCTCGGGAGGGCTGGTGTCTCTGGTTGAATGAGCACAGTCCCTTAAAAACGTGTTCTCCACAGTGCTGCAGGAACTCACTCTAATCAGCTAACAACAAGAGCCTAGAACACAAACGGGGTGGGGATTAATCTGCCCAGAGTAAAGACCAGAACCCGAGAAACGTTCATGTTTGAGCTGTAAGCCAACTCACTAGATAAGTGGCCCAACAGGTGGCAAGTCTGGGGGCAGTTAGAGGTAGAACAGAGGTTGAAAATGGCATACACGCTTCATTTTGTCATCATGTTAAGTATCTTCACTTAAACTGGGGATGATTTGAAATAACAAACCAGGTTATCAGCAGAATCCTCTTCCCAAACCACCAGCACCCAAAACCAGCAGCAAGTGAAGCACGGAAAAACACAGACAGAAGCATGTTTGTCAAAAAAAGATAAAGGTTGGATAGGATGACAAAAAATAGACATAAACAACACCATATGCACATCCTAACTAAGACTACAGAGATGTGAAGCTGCACCCACCTCAAGGGACCAAAAAGAGATTAGAGAATTGGAGGTCACGGGGATGCTCCTGATAGCAGGTCCCTGACAAACAGCTCACACAGTGGGATGAGGCGCTGCCAGCAGACTCCCACACCTCCCTTGAGAACCATTATGTGTGCACGTTCTGATCTTCTCAAGGGGTCAATCAGAAAGTCACACATCTTACAAGATGGAATTGTGCAGCTTTTGCTTTATGTCACTACTACGATTAGAAATGTCATTCCAGTTGACCAATCAGCACCCGTCTTCCCCGCGACTTCAAGCTATCCTCGCCTACTCCAAATCCATCATGTGACTACATCCTTCTTGCCATGGATACCCAGAGCGGTCTGATTTTGCCATACTGATGCTGCTTGGTGGTCGGAATGGGCGATATGGTTAAATCCCCACAGCATATCATTTATATTGCATTATCAATATACTTTATATGTTGAGGCTAGGGATGTCAATCGATTATAATATTTAATCGTGATAAATCGGAAAATAATTTTTTATCTGTTCAAAATGTACCTTAAAGGGAGATTTGTCAAGTATTTAATACTCTTATCAACATGGGAGTGGACAAATATGCTGCTTTCTGCAAACGTTTGTATCCATGTATTATTGGAAATCAATTAACAACACAAAACAATGACAAATATTGTCCAGAAACCCTCACAGGTACTGCATTTAGCATAGAAAATATGCTCAAATAATAACATGGCAAACTGCAGCCCAAAAGGCAACAACAGCTGTCAGTGTGTCAGTGTGCTGACTTGACTATGACTTGTCCCAAACTGCATGTGATTATCATAAAGTGGGCATGTCTGTAAAGGAGAGAGTCGTGGGTGCCCATAGAACCCATTTTCATTCACATATTTGGAGGTCAGAGGTCAAGGGACCCCTTTGAAAATGTGCCGTACCTCTGTGATGGCCTGGATAGAGGCTCCATATTTGACCAGCAGCTCCATCACTTTCACTCGGTTCTTCTTACAGGCTATGTGCAGCGGAGTGAAGCCGTTCTGTCACACAAACACACAAAGTAAAGGATTAAACCACACAATATTTAACATAACTGAATGTTCATCAGAGCCCCCTCAGTCTATATTTATAGCTTGACTAAATCAACCTTTTTGACCTGTATCGTACCACAGGAGGACTGTGAAAGTGATCATACCAGTGCCCTGGCGTTGGGGTTGGCCCTCTTGTCCAGCAGCAGTTTGGTGACTCTGTAGTGACCGCAGTGAGCTGCCACGTGTAACGCCGTCAGGTAGTCCAACGTGACGTCGTCAACAGGAGCCTTGTGCTGCAGAAGGTGTTTGACACAATCGACGTGGTCGCCTTGTGCCGCCATGTGAAGAGGAGACAGCCCGTTCTAAGACGTGAAAGAGAGCTCATTTAGTTACATGCTAGGAGGGGATCCTGAGGAATGACTGTGTACTGTGTACTGTAAATAAAACACTGCTTCAGAGATCATTGTCACACATCAAAAAAGAACTGTCTGTTCCTTTAACTGTAAAAGGTGAATGGTCATGTGACACACCTTGGTCCTGGCCAGTAAAGGTGCTCCTCTCTCCAGCAGCAGCTCCACAGCTGTGTCATGTCCACTACGGGCCGCACAGTGTAGGGGAGTCAGACCATCCTACCCAACACACAAACACATTCATAGTCATTCAGTACATACTGACACTGACTTGGCTAGAGGCTAAAGAACATTTATTTCCTTTTTTAACCAAGTTAGTCTCATCAGTTGAGGTCAATGGCTTAACCTGAGAAAAAACTCCGTGGTTAGTATAACACGGCCAAGTTAGTCCCGACATGCAGGTGTAGCCAGTTACTTACCCAGGCTGGTATTGGTTACAATCAAATATAGGTATTAACACGGTAATAATGCGTTGATATTATTAGAAATGCTATAATTTCTTATTTTATCATTAATTTGTGTATTATGAAATAATTAATTTATAAATTCTGCATCATAGCTGATAGGAGACAATAACAATTACATTCTGATTACATTAATTAACTATTTATTATCAGTTTATTGGTGTACACATTATAACATTATATACTATATTAAGTATTTGTTAATGATTACCAATGATTTGTAAAGACATCGTTTGTAAAACATCTATAAACATTACATAGATAGATGGACCAGAAACCAATTATTAACCATTGACAAACTATTAACTATCTATCTAATTAATGTTTACTGATGCTTTACAGTAAGTAGTATTTATTAACCAATTAACAAGGTATTATAATCATCAGTTGCAACTTTATAATAGTCATCCAAATAATGTTTATGGACGGTTTACAAACCAGTTATTAACCATTAACAAAGTGTTATTAAATATCTGGTCCAGTAGATGTTTTACAAACGATTTCTTTAAGGACTACAAATAATATCTTAATCATTAACAAATACTTATATGTGTAGTAAATAAAATGTTATAATATGTGCAACAATAAACTGTTAAAATAATATAGATTATATCATTACTTATATTATTAACATTTAATTAACTATCAATTTACCATTTATAAATGATGGCTATTATAAAGTGTTACCAAATTCCCTTTTAATCAGGATGGTCAGTCTACATATCACAACTAGGAGAACATTACCATATAGTCCAGCTTCTCATATTACTCACCCTTGTTTTAGCATCGATCTGAGAGCCCCGGTCCAGCAACAGGCCGACCATGTTAGTGTTGCCACGCTTGGACGCCACGTGTAGAGGAGTAATCCCATTCTACAGGGAGAGGAAAATGACTTTTAGAGAAATGCATTTTGTCTTAGTTAAGACACATTAAAAATATTCGTTAAAAGGTTACTGATAGTGAAATTAAATCCACACTCTGCTAAAGTGAGTACTCCTTCTTGGAACGATTAACTAATCAACTAACTCTCTTAAATATTTAATTTCAAAATAAAATATATTTGCATTTGAATGTTATCTTGTGCTTTTCAATTCAATGTTGAGGGCTCTTTTTTAATGCCTTTAATTGAGAGAGACAGAGATGGTTGTGAAAGGGAGAGAGAGAGGGGATGACATGCAGTAAAGAGCCACGAATCGGATTCAAACCTCTACCAGATGAGCTACCGGGGCGCCCATGATGTGGCTCTTAAGTTGAAAGTAGGTTTGCTTGTTTCCTTGAAAAGCTGTTCAACACTAAAATATGTTTTGTTACGCAAGACTTGAACCAGTCAAGTGAAAAAGTGTCTCAGACTGGAGGATGTATGCCTCATACAGAGAGAGGATGAGTGCATTCGCTCAAATCTCTGCAACCTCCCTGTCAGCCACACAAGCAATCCCTCGAGGCTTAGGGGAGAGCAAGGTGATAAAAAAAAAAGCTATTTTTATCCACACTGCTCGCATGGCTAAAAATAGCACATCTGAATTTGTTTTCTGGATGATTTAACGGACACATCTGAAAGGCCAGAAATTAACACTGTATTACTGAGGGAGCTGGGGGTGAGGCAAGATGAACAAGACTACACAGGAGGTGCAGTGCGAGCAGCATTGCTTTAGGTCGCCGTTACGTGGCCTGTGTAGGCAGGAGGAGTGGACTTTAGACTTTAGACTCGACTTGACAAATTCCAACAATACTTGGACTTTAACACCAATGACTCGTGACTTCACTTGGACTTGAGTCTTTTGACTTGAAAATACTCAATACCTCCCCCTAAACCCAAAGATTAAAAAGTATGTTCCATAAATCAATTAATTTCATGAATCAACTAACGTTAACAGGCACTATTCATTCCCAGCAAGTCGACACTTAATTCCCCAGATCCTTTTTTATGATTGAGTTCAGTCGCACTTGTTTTAATAAACTTGTTTTAATGAATAAATACAAATTTTAAAAAGCATTCATGATTTTTCTAAGTTTAATATATTGTTACTTTCTTGTTAAAATGGCATTACATTTGGTGAAGAGCTCATTATGACTTTTTTATGACTCGTTACTTTTGGACGGACCAGGGTTGGCTTGTCGTATACGCTCGTTACATGCATAATGTCCTTTCAAAATAAACTTCCATATTCACAGGAAGTTAGGTTTAAGTTAGGCAACACAACCACTTAGTTAGGGTTAGGAAACGGTCGTGGTTGACGTTAACTTCACTGACTAACGACTCATGTGACTCACAGGACTGACGATACCAACGAATCACGTGACTAAAGACTGACGTGACAAAATAAGTTACTTTTAGTTTCACACAGGACATGAACACTGGTTGAAAGTCTTGTGTTTGTTTGACCCATCCACCACCCCTCCCGTCTGTCTCAGTGGACTCTCACGTTATTAAAACTACGTCACTTGCTCCGACCGTCGAATAACGCTGCTGGTAGGTTTACATTGGAGTTAGTTGAAATCCTGGTTCGTCACATACTGTCGCTAAAGTGTGCCTCCGTGTGTCGGTTTCCGATGCCGAGGGCCATCTACCAAACGGCGGAATTTGACGAGTTGGGAGTGAGAACGGGTTGATATAGTGTCTTTCAATGCCCTCATCAGACCCAAATAACGGTGCTTATTAGCGTAGAATCCTACCCTTGCCGTGAAGTCGACCGCTGCCCCTCGGTTCAGCAGGAGTGTGGCCACATTGACGTTGCCATAGTGGGCAGCGATATGCAGGGGGGTGAATCCACTCTGGAAGACAGACAAGGAAAGAGACGGACACACAGAGAGGAGGACAGAGGTTAGACATTAGCCTTTACTTCATGTCCTTTAACTCTGAATCGTGTCTTTTGATCTTTAGTCTTCCCAGCATGCAGCATCAAGCATCACAGGTGAACAAAAACTTAACTGAAAGCAAAGAAAATGAAAAAAAAGTCCCAGAAAAAAATCAATTCTTTTGAAAATATTAGACAGAATATTTATCTTATAAAAGCACCCATACACACAACCCCCAAAACACACTCAGAAACGTCACTTCCATGCAGCTTATCAACCACAGAAACAAAAGTAAAAGAAGGCCTCCAAAACCAATTAGAAATGAAAACTGAAGCAGAACAAATAGATGTACAGTATACACAGATAGTCATCAAGATTAACGTGAAGATGGACAAACAATATTAGCTTCCCAAACAACACCAAATTATAGTAAACTCATAAAGAGGAAGTAACATTTGTGATCAACACCAAAGTGCACTATGTTAACTGTACGTCATAGAAGTATTAGAGTTAGCAATGAGTACTATATGAGAAAAGTTAGAGATTGCAGAGCAGGTTGGAGTAGTTGTGAGATTCTTGCCTTACCTTGCCATTCTGTAAGTGTGGTCCGATTTAATGTGAAAAAGTTGTTTACAAAAGTGTGAAGAATACAGTGACTAACGTGATGGTTTAAAAACTTTACACAGTCAAAAGCTTAGAATGGTGCAAATTAAGGTAGCGTGGATGCAACATGCTATTCAATGCCAAGTGTTTGGCCAAGCAAGTAATACCTTTAAAGCATGTCATTATTATTTATTAGCATTGTTGTAGTAGTAAAAGAGTAAAAGTCATATACCAGTTATTTGAAAATCTATATAAAAACGTGCATTTGAAATACTTGATAAGGAAGTTTCATGTATAGAAGACCAGGATTGCCAATATTAAAAGAAAATAATTTAATCTCAAATTTCAATTTATGTGTGCATATTTATACATATTAATTAACATGTTTAAAATGCATAATTTTATGCCAAAATGGACATTAAAATTAAAATTCTATTGACAAATAAGTTTCATTTTACTCCAGGGCAAACACTGCCATATTGACCTAGCATGAAATGGAACATTCATTTTAATTTTTCCAATCTACATGTAAAGTTTAATTGAATTATATCCTAATTTTAGCTAATATCCTCCGAAAATGTAATGACAATTTCTGTTTTTATGGACACTGTTATTATGGAAGGATCCTTCCAGGTGTCCTTTGTGAAATTTGTCAAACTAAACGAAATGGAACCATTTCATTTTCTACGGTTTCTGGACAGATTTTAACAAAATGTTTGTCCAGTTTGCATTTTCTAGATTTATGTAGGTTGCACATTGGGTCCCCATTTGAAAATGAAAACAAAAGATAATTCTGAATTTCAGTATCATTGTGGCAGTACTATGATTTAGAGTACAAATTGGAAATTATTGGTCAATAAAGTTTTTGCTTTGACAATATTTATGCATTTTGAACATGAAAATACAAATCAGATTTTTATACATTTCTTTCATAATAATAACATTTCAATTTGATTAAATCATTTCATTTTTATGTTGGCAGCACTGGACTTCCATACTTAAGGTAAGTATATTGTATGTTTTAATTTAACCTTAACTGTTATAAACTAAGCAGTTCATAGTGCATCTCTAGAAATCATGCAACACGACATAAACAGACAAAATCACACGACAGACTAGTGGACAATATACATTCATAACTGTTCCAAAAAATGCATCAGCACAGTATTCATCAAATCAAAATAAATCAATAAAGCTTAAATCTCAATAATGATGTTGTTAAGAGAGATTTCTAAATGTATTGAGGGTCAGATATAACAGAAACAAAAAGGGGCTTCCTGAGCTGGTGACAAAATTAGTGTAAAAACAATGAAAATGCATACAGACAAAGTATGAATAAACCAAATCTAAAGCCAAAAACTACAGATAAGTGTGCAGTGCCTGAGCGCAGGACACACGGCAGCAGCTTGGCCATTCGTGTCAGCCGTGCATGTTGACCTCTTATTATACAAAACCAACAGAAACTGTGAAATGAACCAAACGAGTCTTCATTTACACCATGCAGTGCTGTGGACGTGACATAAATAAATGGTGGGAAAGAAAAGTGAAGTAACAGAATGGGACTGTATAGTGAATCTGTGGAGAATCAAAAGGAGCGTGTGTATACCTCAGTAGTCCTATTGACCATCATCTGAAGCGGGAGGAATGAGGGAGGGAAACATCAGTTCAGTTAAAACTTGTTTAACACATTACTGCACTGCAGTCAGATGCACAGCAGCTCAGCTGTGCTGTCAGATGCTAAACTGGCAGCGACGTGGCTGGTGTGGCTCACTTCCCTTTAATCGGTGCAGCTGATGTCCAGCTCACACTGAGGTGATGGATGTCAAAGCTTAAGGTCTTGTGGAAATGCAACTAATGATTGTTTTTATTATCATTAAACTGTCATTTGTGATTAATTCTTTGAATAAACCAAAATTGTAAGGAATAGTGAGAAATGCTTGTTGCAATCTCCCAGAGTCCAAAGTAACGTCTTCAAATTATTATTTTTTGTTTCAACCAACAATCCAAAATCCACAGATATTGAAGTTACAGAGATATAATGTAGTAAATCATCACACCTAAGAAGCTGGAACATTTTAGATGGATAATCTGAAGTTTGAAGTCTCTCTCTTGCAAGAGACAATGAGAATGTGTATATTACATCAGGAAAGTGGGTGTTTGGTGCTTTGTATTTGTCAAACTAGCTCCCACAGAACTTCATTATATTGAACCCATAATAAACAATAATAAAACCACAGCCTGGTCTGATATGACCAGTAGCTAATTGTGGCTAATGTTATCTGTAACTTTAGATAGGTGAAGGTGTAACCGAGCCATTGAGGCAGTTGCTACTTGTGCTACTGTTATGTCACAGATACACATTTTAATGGTTTTATTACCAAAGTAAAACAAGTAGTAAAGGGAAAGTCAATGTGCCACTGTCCTGTAGTTGCCACTTTAGTTTAGCAAAACTTGCATAGTCTCTTTAAAGGATTTCTCTTTGGCTTACAACCTGTGTGAATGTGCGTCTGCCTGTGTCTCGTATTCCATTGGACTTCTTTTAACAGTGTTGCAAAGATCTCAGTAATTAACATGGTGAGTACAGTGTTGTTATTACCAATAGGATAGGTGGACAAGACTAAGATAAGACCTGAGTAGTTACAAGTTATTGTTATCCCTTAAAGGGTTTCATTTTATTTACCAGTGTCTTGGGGCACTTTCACAAGCCAACATTTTTAATTTATTCGTACTCTGGTGCGGACCAAAACAATCACCTCTCCAAAGTGGTCTTCCAAGTGAACTCTAGTGCAATTTGATTGCAGTGAGAACATAATTGGACCCAATAGCAGGAAGTGAAACAAAATGCAGGGGATTACAGGCTGCCTGCGCAGGCATTTGTTGAGATTGACACAGGTAAACAATAGTAGATTGGTGCCGAGTGAAAAAGTGACCGTACTCCTTCGTACACGCAACTCAGCAAATTTTTTTTTATTATTTGGTCCGCTTTAATTTGTGCACTGTGAAACCAAACCAGACTAAATAGAAAAGGAACCAAAAGTATCATTTTAACTCTGATTCGGACGAGTTAAATGGCTTGTGAAAGCACCCAGCTGCTTTTTTCTCTAAGAATCTTAAGCAGACCATTTCAGATAGCTCCCACTGGACTGTTTTTCCCAGGTATTTTAACATAACTGTGCCCTATAGGTGTGACAGCAATATGTGTTCAATGTGTACATGTGTGTGTTTGATTGTGACTGTTCATGCTGCTGTTTATAGCCGTTCTCCTCTGGGCTTTTCTTATGAGTCACATTGAGCAGGGCTGCATCACAACAGCTGGACCCCATATGGCATTATACTAAAAGCATGCATATACTCTGAGCTGCCTCCACAAGGACTTGTAATCAACATAATTGGTGCCTTGTTGAAATATACTGTAGTTACTGTAGAAGGAAGATGGATAGTGCAGTAAATCATCTTCACAAGCCACGTCACTTAAAACCACTATCCGGTATCAGAGGAACAGTAAAAAAAATCATCAAGTAACAGTGAATTCCCGCCATTACCGGATTGACTCTCCCATCCCTTACTGATGGTCAAAAAGCAATCTTAAACAAAGCCTCCACCCCTCCCCCTTTGGTTGCATGCAGCCTTGTATATAACCACCATACAACCTGCAGACAGTGGCACACTCCATGCAGCGGACACTTAAGACACCGGTGCAGCGAGGAAGGAGGGGGTGATGGAGGGGGTAGTATGTGAGAGGAAGCATTTAAAGAGAGGAAGGAAAAAAAGAGGGAGAGACCCAGTTAGTGGCAGGATCAGGAGTGACGTGGCAGGCACAGAGACACTGAATGAGAGAGAAATAGAGAGATGCATAGACACACAGATGGAAACACAGACACACTGTACATACACGGGTATACAGCAAGTACATCACGACAAGTTAGTGCTCTTCTGTCATACACAAAATCATAGTCGTCATAAATCTGGGCGACCTTGTTTACACCTGCTGTGATTGTTATCTGGATATTTTATCTGGATGAGAGAAATCTTTTAATAACTGACACCATAACAGTGTAATACAATGACATCCAACCAGCCAGACCACCTCCAAAGTGGACAGAACTGGCCAGGGTCAGATGTAGTAATCTGCAGTGTGTGTCCACAAAAGCATTTCATGGATTAGAGCGGAACACAGGAGTGAATTCTCCCTCTTGTCTTCAGGTTATGGTTGCCTTCCAAAACAACACATATGAGGGTTTTCTGATTTTCGCTTATCAGCACCGTGTGCACAGAGAGTGAAAGTGTCTGCTCCGTACGGAGTGTCAGCACAGAGTAGCAGGAGTCAGATTCCACACACGGGACGAGAGAGAGTTGACAGACAAGACGATGGCGGAGGATTTGGTGTCAAAGCGAAAAGCAAAAGCACCTATTTGGTAATATTTCGGATTTAAATCCAATGCTATCAGGAAACCATAACATTATGAGGTCATCGCCGCGAGCATCGGGTGGAAACCTGCGGCCCCGCAGTGAAAGCTTGAGATCAAAGTCAGTGCTCTACATATATTGAGCATCATCGTTTTGTATAAAATATCTAGTGTAATCGGTAACATCGCTGTTGTAACAAGTTTATTAACTGGCGGGAAAAATTCCTCACTGTCACATCCCTTGTTTGAACATGACATGCAATATACTTTGTGTCCAAATTGTGGAAAAAAGACAATGTTGAGTATGGCTGTACTGATCTAACGCCAAATTGTCAACAATGACATGTCAAATGTTGACAGGTGTAAATTCCTGCGACTTCTAAGTCTTGGTTTTCCTGTTCCATCTCAATCCTGATGACACATTGGGACCCATAGGATTTCCATTCAGATGTCTAGTGCCAACTGGGTATAACAGTATGATGCACACTGTGAGAAGAGATATTGTCTATGGGGACTGAAACATCAGACCACAAGTAGAAACTTTAACATTTCAGATAGAAAAATCTTTGTCATGGGCGTAAATATCACCAGTGGACAGAAAAATCGTCACTGTGGGCCAGAACAGCTTTGCCTTACATAGAAACATCCTCACTGTGGTTAGAACTATCACAACCATAGGTAGAAACACACAGTACATTTGTGTATAGAAATGCCAAGACCCCGGGTAGGTAGGAATGTCATCGCTATGGGCTGAGAGATCACCATTGTGGGTAGAATCCTCATCACTGAGGCTTCTAACATCATCATCATCAGCATCAATATCATTACTACAACTACAGCTCAGCCCACACACGAGAAGTCCACACTACTGGACTGTAACATCACCTTCCTTCTAATTACATGTTGCCAGCTTTCCACCTACTCGCCTACTTTATATAATGAACAGGAAAAAATGAGATCCTGTTATTATGAAGACAGGATGTGATGAGAACGGTGTGATCAGATTGTTGATAACTTATCCAGATTACATTTCAATAGCAGATGTAAACAAGGTCTTTCCATCTAAAGACTCTAGTAGGACCCATGGGTGAACCCCAGTGTTAGTATGCTAAAACCACTGACATTTAACAGACGCTTTCAAAGCTTTACCTTCTACATTCTGTACCTCAAATATCACCAGATCCTATTTAGCCAAATCCACTACAGCCTCATACAATTCATATGCTTCATTAGAGTCCTCATAACCACAGTACGGACATACTGGCACAAACAAATAGCACCACATTAGCTTGACTTCCGCACATGCCAAACCCCCCCCAACTCAAAGCGTGCTATGGGCGTACCTTCGACTGGACATCAGCATTGTGGTCGTTCTGGAGGAGCAGGGCGGCTGACTTGGTGTCGTCCTTGCGGGCAGCAATGTGCAAGGCAGGCAGGCGGACCTTGCCTTTAGTATCATTCTCCAGTAGGACAGAAACCACCTGGTTGTGGCCCTGCTGGAGGGCGATGGCCAGAGGGGTGAAGCCATCCTGGACGAACGAAGACAAGTTAAGATAATTGGCTAACTCGTTTTCAAGAATCCTTCATTTGGGAAGTCTTCAAAGTATCGTCTCCAAACTTCTGACTTGTTTGGATGAAAGACCTGTACTATAACAGTAGATATGGTAAATTCAGAATAATGTTCCACAGCATTGATTCCATCAGTACAACATGTCATATTCACCACTCTGCAGCTCTATCTTTTTAACAGAAAATACTGTTTTCATTCACTAATTATTCCCATTTACTTGTACTTTTCCGCTTTTCCGATTACTGTTAAAACTCAACACTTCCTGCATATGCTTCAAACTGAAAGCCTACCAGGACAGGAAGGGACTATGCTGTTTGAACTCAATATGAAACCCCAATGCAGGAAGTTTCACTTAGGGTAGGAGCAGTGGGGTTCTAGGAATGTCAATGTTCGTCAGTCGTTGACTCAAATTGACTTAAATGTCTCGACGAATACTGGATGGATCGCCATGACATTTTGTACAGATATTTATGGTCCCCAGAGGATGAATTCTAATGACTTTGGTGATCCCCTGGTGATGGTGGTGATTCGACCTACCACTGTGTGGTCATGTGCCACGGAATTTTGTCATTTGTCATCATGATTCCCAGATGATGTCCTATAATGACTTGGTGGTCCCATAAGTTTTCCTCTAGCTCTATTAGCATGTTGACATTTTTCAGGGTGGAACGTCTCGACATCTCCAGGATGGATTGCCATGGAATTTAAAATTGTCAAATACTTTGATTTATGGCCAAATATCTGCAAAATGAGGGCATTTACAATGGCGTTGTAGCTGCTCCTCTCACCTCAGTAGCAGTGCTCTGGTTGCCTCCATTCTCCAGCAGGTATCGCACTACATCCATGTGATTCTCCTGGGCGGCCATGTACAGAGGAGTGAATCCATTCTACAGTACACAGGCAAATACAAGAGGTTACCAATAAACTACTGTATTTACTCTACCAAATAAAATCACAGCTCTCTAACATGATATTAGTGATGAGCTATACAGGATGTGATAATGCATTGCCTTTCAAGAGGATAGCAGCATTAAATAAAGGCTCACCTGAGACTGTGAATTGATGTCAGCTCCTCGTTTGACCAGGATCTTCACTACTTCAGCCTGACCAGCTAGAGAGGCTATGTGAAGGGCTGTGTTTCCTTTCTGGATTCATAGAAAGCAAAAAGGACAATGAGAATTAGCATTTCCTCATAAAAATAATGATTACCAACACAATGTGCTATACTTCATATCAGTATTTTTCTTCCTGACCTAACCTTATTGAAAGATGGTATCAGTGAATTTGAAACAGTCCAGCTGTCTGTCAGGGTAGTATTAGAGCTACACAGACTGTGCCTGTCTTAAATCATTGGTCTTTGCAATAACTGTCATTGGATGTTTTGGTATGGATTAGGGATGCAAAACTGAACCGTAAAAAATCGGTCCGTTCAATGACGTACAAACCAAACCGTGGGCTTGTTGAACCATTGACCTAGTGGGAACTTCTGGGTCTGAGAAGTGAAGCTAATGCAGAAGTGCCTTAAACTTGCATTTTTTTCCAGTAGCCATCAGAAGTATATGAGAAAATGTTTTGAAAAAATTGGAAAAATGACCTCAGTAAACATTGTAAACATGAGTTTATGGTCTCAATCGCTAGTTTCAAGTCTTCTTCAATACAGCATGATGTTCATTTAGTAAATTATGGTCCCATTTAGAGTCAAATAGACAATAAAGCAGGGGAAGCTTTAGGGCGTGGCTACCTTGTGATTGACAGGTCGCTACCACGGCGTTGTCCTTGTTTTCATCTTAGAACTTTAACCATTCACAGTGTGTTTTCAGTTCATCAAAGTTAATTATAACATTTTGGTCGCCTAAAAAATGTCAGCATTCGGTTGTGCTTAGTTCCACCCTCTCGTTTCACTTCTGGTTGCAAATAACCAAGATGGCGATGGCCAAACTGCCGAACTCGAGGCTCCAAAAAGGCAGTCCACAAACCAATGGATGATGTCACGGTGACTATGTCAACTTCTTATATGGTTGCACTAGTATTAAATACCTGCTAATTATTTGATGAGGTGCTAGAGACAAAGAAGAGGCAATTATCTGAACATAGGCCTACTTGATCATTAAGTAGCCTGCCTTATTCATGTATAAAATGGTTGAGTGGAATGGTAAAGTGTTGTGGTTTCATATAATATAGAAATATCATTAATTACTACCAATCAATCTACAGTAGGCTATCTATTTATATGTTTTATGATGAATCCTGCTTTTCAGGAAGTCCGCTCAGTTTGAAGCTGAGATAACTTACCTTTGTGGCTGAATCCACCGACGCACCTCTCTCCAACAGCTCCTGGACCAGATCCACATGGCCCTCCTTGGCTGCCAGGTGCAGAGCGTTAAGACCATTCTAGGAAAAGACAAGGGAGGAAAAGGTCAGGCCCAAAGTCCAACAACCCAACGTCAACAAAGAATAAAGAGAGGTCAAAATTGGAAGAGAAGGGATTACCTCCTCCACCACGTCCATAACTAACTGAGCCTGCCATACTTTCTCAGTTTCCATGTTTTGAACACTCTTCCATGTGGAGGGACAGACTGAAATATCAAAGCTATAGCTATCAAAGTTGGGTCTGATGTTGTGCCATGCTATGCTGGCGTTGAGCAGAGCCAGTTCTGGGTATGAAGATATAAATAGTTGTGTGTGAGTGTGTCTGTGTTGTTCAAGCAAAACATCCTCTTATTTTTCATGTTGATCCCTTCTACTAAAATATCATTGGTATTGATTGGTGATGGCAGAGACAATAAACAAATATGGGAGATTAATTATAAAAAAACAAATGAACCAGATAAACATCTCGAAGAAGTTTAAAAGAGCTTGTCATCTCATTAAAGAGTTGGTTTATTTCAAATGACAGATGATACTGACGAATGAAAGTTGACACACGGTAGTTACGAGTAGTGATGTTTGAATTTTCAACTTATAAATCACTCATGCCCTCTATTAATATCTGTATTGGGCTCTTTGGTGTCATGTGCTCCTTGGTTTGCAGGGAGGAGGTGGGACGGGCTAACCTTTTCGAGATGTCACGAGATCACGCGAGAGTCGTGGGATCAAATGTCACACGAAAATCCAAGTAATGAGTTTGTGTCCAGCCAGCCAGAGCACGGACCAATCAGCGTCCTGTGGGGAGCTACTGCAGCTACGAGTCGGTTTAGGTGTGTGAGACCCGATGAGACCCAATGAGACCATAGTATGAGCCGACACAGAGAGGCGACTTCCTTCTAAACAACAATGCCGGCTCCTGTAGAGGTTAGCGTAGATGCTGCAATAGCATCAGTTATATCGGAACTGGAGACTATTTCTTCGTTGAAAGAAGAGTAAAGAACGGCACTGAACATCCAGCAACAATATTTTTAATTAGGAGGGTTTCCAATTTCATCCCTAGCTAGTTGTTGTCTGTCTGGCGTTTGGTTCTGGACAGGTAATGAACAGCTTTTTTTGCCTCAAACAGCTCCATGCGTCTGCTAAAAACAGTTTATTTTTTATTGAGAGTGGCGTTTGAAAGTGGTAAAAATGATGAGCAATGAGCTAAACGAGGCTAAAGAGCTCTGTAGAGCTTGGAGGAATCATTTCCTGTAAGGTTTTCACTTTGAGCAACACCTTTTTTCATTACACAGTCCTTTGATCCATTGTTAATAAAAAATAATATTGAGTGCAGCTTTAAATGAAAATGAAGACATTTCAAGCCAGTTAAACAGCCAAACCAACCGTTGCATCATTAACAGACTTCTGTTTTCTTTCACGTTTTTAAGCAAAGAAATGGAGATGAATGCAAGGTTGTTCCCTAGTTTATCCCTCTGCTCATCTAAGTGACCCAGCGCTCATTCAATAACCCTTTCAGCAGTACGAGCATCAGGCTGCAGCATAAAAAGAGCCGCTGAGTCGATAAGTCATTTCCTCCGTGACTGCAAAACAAATCCTCATCACACAGGCCCCTGAGGCTGATGGTCCCACTGGACTCCTCTAGAGTCCCCGCAGAGGCTCCCTGTGGGATACCGGGAGAGGGAATGCTCATCCAGAATCATCTCACTATGCTTCGGTGTTGTTTGCCCCAGAGGTATTCCACAGCTGGCAGGAGGCATCTGTTCAGTAACAGAGCAGAATATGTATTTCAGCCAAGTCCTGCTGTTTTTGGATCAGTTGACATGTCCATGCCTTCTGCTGGCCTCACATCACCCTGCACTTAGCCAATGTGTTGCTATACAACTGCTGTATCTGAAATACTAGTTCAGAGTAGTGAACTCTTTATCATGCTTGGTGCTCTGTGTTTGGGATTTTTAATGGAAATGTTTCAAGGCTTTACAGCATGTCTATACCACTGTGTTCTGGCCTTGTTGTGTTTTAATTATGTTTTCGCAGCCACGTATGAATTATGTTGAAATTGGACAATTGCACCTCACAATTTATGTCCAATGCCAACGCTCAGTGCTAACGCAGGAAGTAGTGTGCCCTTTATGTAGTGAGGCAGGGTGTGAAGATCTGGGTGATGGATGGGCATGCACTGTGCCAGACCATAACCCTATGTTTCAACGGTCGTGCTTGGCCTTGGACACTTGATAGCCCTGTTCCACACCTACCAATCACCGCCAACATCTCCAATTCGTTAGGTGATTTATTATCTGATGTTGTCTCCAATTGCTGTTTTCCCTGGTTGGAAAAACAGTTTTCCAGTTAGAGCTTTGTAGGCTGGACTGAAAATGGGGACATCATCTTCCTACATAGCTAGCTGTAGATTAATGAAAAATAGCAATCTGTGAATCCAAAAGGTTAAGATATCTAAGTTAAGTTAAGTAACTTAATAAAAAGCATGTAAAAAAAAAAAGTAGAACAACTATGGGACAGCAGGGGAGACCATAACTTCCAACTTGGGATGCACCAATCTGACTTTTTCCGTCCCGATACCAATAGCGATACCTGGGCTTTGGGTATTGACCAATACCGAGTGCCGATCCGACACCTGTGTTTAATTAATAATCTATATGCCTCACTGTGTGGAAGTGACTGGTATCATTCTGTTACGTGTAAGGCAACATCAGGCTGGACTTTAACAACACTTTCTTAACTTTGGATAATAAAAAATCTTCAAAAGTAACAGGAATTACAATTCAAGTGTAAACTTTTTTAATGCAGCAACAAATTGGTCAAAACTTAAACAGGAATTCAAATTCTAATATATCATTTATATAGTTTATTAACATAGAATAGAGTTGAATAGATCGGCCCCATTGTCACCGATACCCGATCCAGCTATTTGAGTCATTATATATCCGATATACAGTAGATATCCGATCCGGTATCGGTGCATTCCTAGTCTCAACCCCCACTCCGTGGTTTCTGTCCAGTCCTTCATCTGAGAACAAGCATCCAACATCTGTTTGAAGTAACACCTGTCACTGTTCTCCTATAAAAGACCAGACAGCCATTTTCAGCTGTGACTACTGCAGAGATGAACTAGCTCCTGCGTCTTTTGTCCCAAAGGACAACAACAGTCAGAGGGAGCTGGATGAAACAGGGAACTACTTTTTAATCACCCTCATATAGAATATCGATCTATAAGTATATCCCACGTCAGATGTGCTGCATGTTGATTACTCACAATTTCTAATTAATGGATTCTCTGTATGTAAAACCATGATGCGTTTTCTGTTTTTCTGTCTTTAATATGGAACACTCCAGTTCTGCCATTACTTTAAAGGGGCCCTATTAATCTTAGTACACCCCCCCCATCATGCCCTCCATTCACCTCCAGGAAACCACCAACCCCTTTATCATCCTCCATGCCCTGTACGCCCACTCCTCCATCCATAAAACCTCATTCTGTCAGCCCACATGAACGCAATCACTTAGGAGACCATTCCCAATCATCCGTTCCATCTATTCCACCAGCAATTTTAAAGCAATGCAAATGTGATGTGGTGAAAATCTAATTTAGCCGTGCTGGAGTCGTCTCAGGGGAGGGAGGCGCTTATAATCAGAGTAAATACCACCTCATCAGTGCAGTATGTTACTGAGCTATAAACAGCGTCAGAGAACAGTAGAACACTGATGCCCATTACTCACTCAGGGGAGGATCTCTCACAAGACCTTTCAGGGAAATGGTAAAGATTATCAACTATTAGCATGGTGCTAAACATTTTCTGCTCAAAACTCACAGCTGAGCTCATTTAAAAAAACAAAACAAAAAAATCAATACCTAAATAATGATCTGCTCCTTTTTAACGTTATGTGATCTATACTCTAACTGATCAGCTTCCTTCTTTTCTGGCATGCTTTTATGTGAGAACAGTCTGTGCATACAGTCCGCAAGGTCATACATTTAGAGTGGTGCGCAGTTCCTAAATGATCTGTGAACCCCTGCAGACACGAGCAGCCCTTGTTGACGCAGAAAGTATATATTTCAAACTTCAGATTTTGGTTAAGGAAGGTCTTTGGTGGTCAACTCGTGACACTTGGACCAACTTCATCTGCTGATGAAGATGTCGAATGTCGGTTACGAAAAGATGCATCTTAACCCTCAGCACCCAACTTTTGAGAGTCACCTTATCCAAAATCTAAAGAAAGGATTTGTCACTGATGTGCGTTATTAATAAATGTCCATTATTAATATATAAATACAAACACACATATACAAATATATAATAGAAACAACCAAGTATGTGTCTGGACCATGTACGGTCAGTCGGTTGATTTGTGGCTAAATTGTTACACTAATAGTCAGCGGTCATGTCTATCATGTTAAATCCACATGTCCACCAGATCCGGCGAGGACACTAGGGGACGCGCTGCTCCGCTCAACTGGCCGTTCAAGCGGTGACGTATCCTATCTTGGAATGCACCTGATTGGTCCCTGGTTTTCTGCTCGCCGTTTCAAACAGGAAACAACATGGCGGCCTGCTCGTAAACTTTCTGTTATTCCGTCTATAGGCTACGCCAATCTGGTTTCATTTTAGAACTAGATCATGAGTCGGACGTGCGCGCTTGACGGGCTCATTTGCATAAAGGACTGTCCCTGCCTTTTCATTTTGTAAGAGAAACGACCAATAAGGAAACTCCAACACTCGGCCAACCAATCGTGATGTCAGTCAGTGACAGAGTTTTGCGTTTGTAGGGCTGGCCCTCTGCGGTCCAGCCAAAAAGGCCTCAATAACTAACTAAAAGGTGTTTATTTTCTTTTGACATGATACTTTGATATGTGACCTTTACTATGATTCATTTTTAAAGCCGTCTACTCAGCTGAGATACAGTGGGACAGAAACAGGGCTTGAGAGAAACACATGCAATCACAGACAGGAGCTCTCAAAATATCTGGGTGGTGCCAGACAACAAAGTCTTCACACACCACTGAGCCTCCAAGAAATCTTAAATTTCCACTCCATGTGACTTTAGTTTACTGTGCTGGTCATTACGGCTGTTGCCAGGACAGGACTGTTTACCTCCTATCAGGTTTCATTACCCCCTCCAAGCCTCCATGGCTGGAATGCTAATGGGCTTAGAGGAGACTAGATAACTAGGCCTAAATAAAGAACCTCTCCCTGATCAAACACAGCCCTCTCCCCTACTGGAATGTAAAGCCATTTTTATGTAATAGTAATACAAAGATTAGTGGTGGACAATACGAGCACATTATCACTTAGAGAAATACATTTTGAGGATTGTATGCTAAATAGATAGCAAGCACCTTTGGACTCACTTAACAGGCAAAACTATATCAAATGACGTGTATGTGTAATGTGAAAC
>CAKALU010067900.1:18602-79953 GCA_916700995.1 Hozukius guyotensis | reverse complement strand
GTGCACACAGCTGTTTCATCCCAGGAGTCGTTCAGAAACAATGATGCTTGATTTCAGCATCGTAACATCAGTCCTCTCCTTCCTCCCTTTCCTCCTCTTCCTCTTCGTCCTCATGCTCACTGTGGGTTGTTCGTATTAGATAACATCCCTCACTTACACTTCTAAGCTCCCACGTGCAGGATTAGAAAATATCTGACTTTGGCGACTCCTAGTGGTAGTACCTCCCTTTCCCCAACAAATCTGCTTTTTAGGCCGACAGATTTTTATTTTCACTTGTGTGTTTTTTTAGATTCTAGCATTGCCAAATTGTTGTGTTTCTTGAAATAAATTGCATTGTCTTGATCTTAGTTGTGCAGTCGACCGCGCAATGACTCCGAACAGCAATTCGACAGTATTTTGGATTTCTCTACATGTTGAAGCGGTGTGCGTGGGGCTGTTTAAGAGCGATACTCTATATGTACTATATTTAAAGAGTTTGGATGGTGGTTTCTCTTTCTTTTAGCCCTTCCAAAAGTGTAAGGACTGGATGAAACTGTGTGTGTTTATCTGCATCTAAGGGTGCAATATGCCATATTACCATATCCAAAATCTACCATATTACCATGTCCAAAATCTAAGACAATATCTAGTCTCATATCACTATATCGATATTATATGAATATATTGCCCAGCTCTATCTGCATCTAGGCTGCATGTCCAGCTAATTAGCTTACTACCGACAGTAGTAGCCAAGCGTTAGGGCGCCGTCACATGTGCAAAATTTGCATCTTTGCATCACGTGGAGTTCAACTTTGGTGAACTTTGACTGGCGAAGTCGCAGCCTGAACCAATAGCAAAGAAGAGGGTGTGGTTGACTCTGCTTGGCACCGCCCACATTCAGCACGAATATCACCTCTTTCGTCTGTATTCGCGTGTATGTGATTATGCCCCTTTCAAGGCCAAGTATGTCATTAGGTAACTGTGTGGGGTTACAGATTGTATTACAAAAAGCCCAGTTCGGCAGCAGTACAGCATCACCTTTCCTGCCTTTGTGTCTGTAGTTAAAAACAGGCAGCCAATCAGATCACTGCTTTCCTAGAGAGTCAGCTCTCCGATTGGTCAGCCCTCCCACCATGAAGGAGAGGAAGAGGAGGGACAGGAGGTGGAGGAGGTAGGACCAGGTGGTCTCTTTGTGTCCCTCCCCAGACTTAGGACAGCCCTGCCACTGTTCAGCCCTCTTCCTCTTTCTCCTCTTCCTCAGCATCTTCCTCCTCTTCCTCCTCCTTCTTCTCCTCATCCTCCACATCATCCCATGCCAAGCCTTGCTCTTCCTCATGCTCCTCATCCTCAGGAAGCCCTGGTGCAGCATCAGGGCCTACAGAGCTGTAGGAGGTGAGAACTAATCTGTCTTACTGCCACTGCTGCCCTCAGTTTCACTTCACCTAAAGCAGGGAGTGAATCACATGATGTCTGCTGCCCTCACTGTCTGTTCCTCCTAACCTCACCTCTATCCTCACCCCTCTCCCCCAAACCTGAACGAGGGCGCACTTTCTTTAAAGACAGATATTGGCCTCCTGTCAAAAACCAGATGTTTATTATCTGATGTGATACATCGAGCAGGTGACGTAGTATATCAAGCGACCGTTATTGAAAGTTGCGTGGTATGATAACGAGTATAACAAGCGAGAAAGTCCACTACGGGCGAGTGGAAGGGGTGGTGTATGGGTCAAACAAACATCTGACTTTCCCCCAGGAGACAACCGTTCTTGTCCCGTGTGCAACGTTAAGCCAAACCATGATGTTTTTTACTTAACCTAACCAAGTAGTTTTGTTGCATTTTGTTTTGTTTCTATTTACAACGTTAAAGCCGCCCCCTCCTGCCAGTTTTACTTCCTGTTTTTTGTTCTTTCTCAAACAGAGAATGGGGGTGGGGTTTATAGTCGGACGTAATTCATTACCATGGCAACCAGACTGCATTTTTTTCAACCCAGTTTAGATGAATTTGCTGTTCATCAGACAACAAATGACACAAGAATTAGCGCAACACAATAACACTCGCTCTCGAGGCGGCTGTCTGGCTGCTGCTGCACCGAGGAGCCTCACCGCCGCACGCCGGCCACAGCTCACCGGAGGACGGAAAGACATGTTGTAGAGGTCCGCCGTTTGAAATGCAGTTTTGGGGCGTTTTGGAGGTGCACCGTCCACTCGGGCTGCTCTGTGATTCCTTTATTTCTCTAACGGGACTTTTCTTTTGTTTTCTCTTGAGCTGAAAGTTGTGCACTCCCCGTCGTCCAGACCTGTTAGAGGCCGGCAAAGCTCCAAAACGGCATCGGCTGCTATCCGTTAATTTATCTTCAGCAGGAGGAGACGGTAAAGAAGAGAGTGAGAGAGAGAGACAGTCAATATGTTGTGCTAATTCTGCCAGTGCGATTTCGTGTAATCTGCTTTGATTGCACACGTTCTCGGCACACACAAATGCCAGGTTATTAACATTGTGGCTTATCAACTTAGTCAGGAAATGACTCTAATAAATATGAAATATCATAGAAATGTGAAAACCACGTGTTTAAAACTGTTTAAAAATGCGACCGTAATGCGGGAGAGAAAAAACGTTTCCCTCAAAACGTAATTGAGAATGCATTTTAGTTGTATGGGAACATAATTTTGTGGGAGACAGGGTTGTAAAAATAGCTGCAGTGTTGCAGCCACTTACTAGGCCAGCTATCCATTACATAGATAGACATTAATAGACAACAGTTACATAAACATAACAGTTTAATTAGACACTTCTTTTTCTCACCAGACACCTTACGCATCGACTTTGTTGTATCTCCTCAAATTTATGTGAGTTATTATTAGAGTTTTGTGTTTACGACGACCCACTAAACATTGTGGATCACGTTTGGACATGATGCTGTAGCTGTTGTGCGCGTGGGGTTGCATTAGAATCTATTCATTTCACAGAGCGCTGCAGTCTTCACTCCATTAGTTCAGGGTCAACAGAGAAATATAATGAAGATATAATCTCTTTTTCATCCATTATGCTTTAACATCTCATTTCCCCTTTTCGTATCATTGAACTATCGCACACACACACACACACACACACATCTTAGACAGAATCTGCTTTGAAATATACTCTCAATCCTCAATGGCTTATAAAAAGGAGCCAACCCTGAAACATTGCACTTACAAATCAGTCTCTTTGGGACCTCACACTCTGAGTGACGCAAAGAAAGAGTGAGTGATTTAAAAGCACTGCAGTAACTCAGAAGTGCAAGTTGCAAATGTGAGACCATTAAGATAACGCTTCGGTGGTTTTTGTTCTCCCAGCGGAAAGGCAGTGGACACACAGTGTGAGAGGAGATGAAGGAGGGCTGCTAGCTGCAGACGCTGATTAGAAAACACTGGGAGGTCTGCTGCTGAGAGACGTAGAACGCAATCCAGCTGTTAGTTTGAAATCTGTTTGTTCAGATTTCAAGAGGAGAAAACACTTTGTTAGTCACTTTGTTAGTACAGTTTTTTGTTTTACATTTTTTTTTGTTATACTACTTCTCACTTGATTTATTACCTCAGTAGTAGGGATGTGACAGTGAGGACATTTTCCCACCGGTTAATAAACTTGTGACAACGCCGGTGTTACCGATTACACCGGACATTTTACAAGAAAAGATGACGGTCAATATGTGTAGCGCGCTTACTTTGATTTTGAACGTCGGGTGGCTGTGTGTCTGGCACACCGGCTGTGACCGTTCCGTCCTCCTCACGGCGATTACCTCATTAACGGTCTGGTTCTCTTATAGCATTGGGTTTAAATCTGAAATATTGCCAAACAGGCAAGTTTGCTTTTCGCTTCGACACCAAGTCCTCCGCCATCGTCTTGTCTGTCAACTCTCTCTCGTCCCGTGTGTGAAATCTGACTTCTGCTACTCTGTGCTGAGACTCCATATGGAGCAGATGCATTCACTTTCAGTTTGTAGCGTCCATCGTCCGAGTATGTGTTGATAACACGGCTCTTAATACGCGAAAATGAACTCAATGGATTTTATTTCTGTAAAAAAAGCAAAACAACGATGGGGGCGGTGGGTACGTAATGTAATCGGTGTGTGCCCGACCACCGTGTAACACCGGTAGCACCGATTACCGCTGCAAGCCTACTCAGTAAACATTGTAAACATGAGTTTATGGTCTCAATCGCTAGGTTCAAGTCTTCTTCAATACAGCATGATGTTCATTTAGTAAATTATGGTCCCGTTTAGAGTCAAATAGACCATAAAGCAGGGGATGCTTTAGGGCGTGGCTACCTTGTGATTGACAGGTTGCTACCACGGCGTTGTCCGGTCTGGGAGTTGTCTGTGTTTTCGTCTTAGAACTTTAACCCTTTCACAGTTTGTTTTCAGTTCAGGAAAGTTAATTGTAACGTTTTGGTTGCCTAAAAATGTCTTATTCAGCGTTCGGTTGTACTTAGCTCCACCCTCTCGTGTCACTTGTGGTTGCAAAAACGGACAAATTGCCAAACTCGAGGCTTCAAAACGACAGTCCACAAACCAACGGGTGACGTCACAGTGACTACGTCCACTTCTCATTTACAATCCATGGTTTCAGTCTCGAAAGCAGAGCCGAATGTAAGCTGGGTTTATAAAAACGGAGGGTTGGAAGTTCACTAGTTGCTGATTATGGTTTGATCCCTTCTGTAGCTCCTGCTGTGCATGTGTCAAAGTGTCCTTGTATGTGGGGGGAAGAACAATCTAAGTATTGTGGACATTACACCAGCCTTCACTTGTTTGGATCTTCCTGATTACACTCTGATTACGCACTGGTACTGGCCACAATCACTACACACAAGGGAATCTCACTAACATGTTTGTAAGCTTGCCCACTAAACATGTGTGATTGTACATATCTGTATGTTCAGTTTGAGTTTCTCATCATCTTAACACACCTGTCTCTCTTCCCTCCTCTCAGCCTTCCTGAGGCCAACGCCACGACGCCATCAGACCCGAGGGGGGTGGAGGCAGGAAAAAGCAAAGAATCCGTTGTAAAAGAAGAGGAGCTGTACAGCCAGTACTTCTCTTTCTGACCGGCAAAAAAAACAAACAATCCCCATTCTGTCAAAAAACATGAGGTAACGGGACAGAAAGCTAAAGTTGGACAGCAATCTAACTGTAGGTTTTGAAAGTCATTTGGGGCGACATTAATATCAAACGTCCACTGCTAATCATCAATCATGTGCTGTACTGATATTCCAGTGTGATTGCAACCTTAGGGCTTCCATGCATGGCGAGCATGATGAGTGGTGTGGAAAGTGAGGCGATTTAAACTCTTTTATACCATCTGCAACTGTGCAAAACATGACATTTGTATGAGCTCTAAAGTAGTGAGAGATACATATATCTTACAATTTTAAAAGACTTCATTATCCATGAATTTTGATTTTGATAAACTAAGAACCAATACTCTAAATGTAAAAAAAAGAGGAGGTGTAGGAGGTGCAGCTCTTTAAGAGACACATTTGAATTTCACTCTGAAGTTTGAATGTGTGGTTTCCCCCACAGGGATTAGATTGCATATTCAAGGAAGAGGAAGAAAAGTAATGTGCAGCTACAGTAATTGCTTGGATATGCTCAGTTTTTACCCCAAATTGATAGGCATAGAGAGGAAATGTTAGCTTTCTGATGGTCACGACTAATCACATCGTTGTCCACTGATAAAATGTAACTTTATTCCGTAACTTTTAAAGTAATCAAATCAAGATGAGGGCTGTGTTATACGACGGTGTATTAGGGCCATTGTAGGTAATAAAATAAAATAAAAAATTACGGAGACAGGATATTTTGAGAAAAAAAATCTGAATTTCCGAGAAAAAACTTGAATATTCTATTTAAGTGGTAAATTTATGAGAAAAAAACTCACAAATTTTACAAGAAAAACTTGAATATTCTCTGAGATTATAAACTCATAAATTTATGAGAAATCAACCTCATCACACCACTGATGCCGCCGATTAAACGCTGCGGTAACACGAGCTGCCGAGTGCAAAATATATTCGTAATATTAGTATTTATTTATGTTCATTAACACAGAAAGAAAAAGTGGATATGTCTCAGGACCTTCGCCTTGCTCAGAGACCGTCCTTACCATAAGAAGCATTACCACGGTTTTGCACAATTTGGGGTTTTTTCTCGCAAATTTAATTTATCATCTCAGAGAATTTAAAAGTTTTTTTCTCGTAAATTTGTCAGTTTTTCTCGTATATTTATCACATTAATTTCAGAGAATATCCAAGTGTTTTTTCCTGTAAATGTACGACTTCAATCTCAGAATATTACCCCCCTGCCCCAACTCCGTAAAGGTTATTTTTTTTTTTATCTACAGTGGTCCGAAAACGCCGTCGTAGTATTAATAGTCTTAACAAGAGATAGCTTAATAGATTAAAGGCTAATTCCGATACAGTATATTACAACTTGGGTGTTACGGAATCTTTGTAGTTTCAACCATCTTTCCTATAAGTATAAATAGCATTTTACTCACCTACTGAAACACAGAAAAAGAAGCTTAACTGGGAAAGAAACACAATCTGTTTTGTCTCAACTGATAGAAATGATGGCCAAAACTTCCAAAATAAGACCCAAGTAAGTGAGAAACATACAGTGTTTGTATGTGGCCTAAACAAAGAAACCTTCAGTGTACTTCAGTGGTACTGGAGGAAGATGGGAGGAGACTCCCAGTGGCTGGGAGTTGGCAGGGAACCAGCTGGAAGTCGGCTGGGAGGGGGAATTCTAGGTGGCTGCATCTGTAGTAAATCTGAGTTATCCTTTAAGTAGCCATTATCAGTAAGACTTTCTGAAACATTCTCAAACCTCCATGAAATAATTTCACCTTTCCTCTCTGTGGCCCAAACCACAGCTGGATTCTTAAGCTCATACAAAAGTGTCACAAACAGCGTCGCAGTGAGTATAAAGTGTGACACTAGCAACTGTAGATTGAGAGGAAATGTTCTCCATATAAGATCTCTTTTTTTTTTTGTTCATCAACATGTGTCTTACAAGCTGTAAGTTCAGCCAGGACAAAGTGATTTTTTGCCTTGATACTCGCCTTTAGTCGCTCATGCTGTGTCTCCATGTGTAAATACACACATTCAAACATGTATTAGAGGGAAAAGGACAGACCTAGCTGTTGATTCTGGTTGCTTTTTGGCCTCTACAGTACGATGACCTACAGTATACCACAATAACAACACCAGCAAACACAGACTAACTTTAGCTTGCTGTCCCAGTGCTTTGTCTGTGTACATACAGTATATGTTTGGAAGTCATTTTCGAATCTCTGAGCGAGCTGAGGGGCGCTTGATTTACCGTTCAAGACACCTCAGGAGGGGAAACACCGAGAGGAAGTGAATCAAGCATCCCTGGGTGTTTTTATTATTCCAGTATTTATAATGTAACAAGCTACTGTTTTTCTACGGTCTGTTTGTGATGCCAGTGGACCAGAGACATGCAGAGAGAGAGTTCTGTCAGCGATTGACTTCTAGCAACCTTTTTAATGCCAAGGAGTGTTTAGTCAAACGCTTTATTTTCATTACAAGCTAGGAGCTCACGTCGGTGACTGAAGTCTTTAGCTTCATGTCTCTGCCTGTGGGGCAGGCCATAGAGCATGTGAAAACAGAACCACTATCATAATGCTGCTGTCACTCACTTGAAATCCTCACATCTCTGGTTTTTTGGTGTACTGTCTGTTTTTTAACTTGACTTGAAAAGTTTACATAGTTCTTGTGCTGCGTAATTTTCACGACCTTGAAGGTCCATGAAGTCCATTCAGTAACCTGTACAGTTTCCAAACTGCATGGTCGTCATCAGCCTGGAAGAAGGCTGTGTTTCTTACTTCTTGAATAGCAGGATAGAGAGAGGCGTGAGGGTTTACTTCCTCCCACGCTGACACCACCGGGGTCCATTCAACGACAACACAGTTACTTTACAGCATCGATCGATGTGCTCGTCTTCCATAACAGAATCAACTGAGGCCTCAACGGTTCAGGAAGTGTTTGTGCTTTCATTGTTTGCACACAATATAATACAATCCCACAACAAAGAATTGAATCTCTGATAACCCGTGGATTGGATCAGATTATTATGTTTTCCTGTTTTTTCACTCAGCCCCTGTAGATATTTCACAAAAGCACCTTTTAAGTGGTACTTAAAATACCTACGAAATACCATATACTGTATATATTAGTATTTTGTTCACATATATGTGTATGTATATATATATATATATATTAATATATACTGTACGTATATACATACATACAAACACACACATATATATATATAATTTATTTACATTTAGGTCCATTTACACACACACATATATATATAAATATATATATATACTGTATATATATGTATAATTTATTTACATTTAATTCCATTTATATATATATATATGTATATATATATATGTATAATTAAATCAATAATCAAAGTAAAACAATGAAACACTTCCTGAAACCAGGTTGAGACAGGACCTGTCTGTATTTGTGTCATATGGGAAAGTAGACAGCAAACTTCTATCACGGCATCCCAGCTGTCCCCTCATGACATGAATGCAGCATAATGACATTTACGCTTTAGTTACGCTGAATGTCATCAAAGCTGATAACAGCATATTAAATGGTTTTCGTTGTAAATATTGACCTGTAATAAATACAGGCGACGGTATCCGACGCTGAACCA
Source organism: Hozukius guyotensis (assembly GCA_916700995.1). Classification (NCBI taxonomy): domain Eukaryota; kingdom Metazoa; phylum Chordata; class Actinopteri; order Perciformes; family Sebastidae; genus Hozukius; species Hozukius guyotensis. Next base: position 71,242 of record CAKALU010067900.1, on the reverse strand, counting down.
CAGTTGGTTCATTCCTCCATGCACACTGTGAAGATTATATTTATTCAGATAGCTACGTTAATATATTGACATTTACGCTTAGACATCTGCATCAAACAATGCAGAAGTCTCTTCTTAGTTCTTTCTTATTAATACATTTTCTCACAATCACATCCAATTTTACTTCCACTCCTTTTATTTCCCTGCTGGTCATTTCACATTCTCGTCTTCTTAAAACAAAACCGAGAAGCACATTCTCCGGGACGGCCCTGTCTAATGGTGATAAAGTTTTGAATGTGTTTCACCTTCCAGGCTGGTTTCCAGTAATTTCATTATGGTATAAAAAATGTAACTTAACTTTTAAAAACAATAGAAGCAGACACAGTGCTCACTGTGATGGACTGCCAAACTCAAGTAACATTATAAAGTCTGTTAATTAGCTTGCAGTGATGTAAAACACATTCATTCTTGACCTTGGAAACAGCTGTTGAGAAAACAATCGCACCACAACGTCCATTTAGTGGCTGTTCTGGGGCTTTCAGTTCTATCGCATGATCTTCATCAGCAGATGGAGTTTCTTCTTAGCACTTTAAGGACTTCTCTTGAGCTCTTATCAACATATCAGAGGAAGATCATGTGATTAGAAAGCTCTGGAACAGTTACTAAATGGACCTTGTGGTGAGATTGTTTATTATGTGTGTAAAAACACTGTTATGAAATAGCAAAAAATTAAGAATATTTCTTTATTTATCTGTTCCCATGCACATTTTTGTTTGCAATTACGTATTTATTCATTTGTTTATCTGTCGCAGACCTGATTGGACTGTTTTTTTTAACACCACTCAGTTAAAGAAATTCTTGGAGCCTCTTGTGGTCATTAGCAGAACTGCAGGCATAGCCATCACATGACCTTAGTCCATCGTTACCACGAGGTTCATGAAAAGTCTTTTTGAAATGTTGTAACCTTTCAAAATGAACCTGGCAGAGGAAACTTCTGGAATTTGTTTTTGTTTTTAACACTGGCATCAGCTGACCATCAACGAACCATAGAACTTGCAACTTATTAAAACATGAATTGTCTGTTAAGGGTTTTTTATGTGACGATATACTGATCAGGGCTTAGTTCATTTCACTTTCAACTCCGCTTTTCCAAAATTGCTGGAAGATAAGATATAGATCGTGACATCGTAAAAGTGTTGCAGTTTATATTTGAGTTGAAAGTGATTTGACATCACCCTCGTGACTTATCATTTAATGATGTCTGTCTTGTCTTTTTTGAAGTAAAAATATATAACGATTATAGCAACGACAATATTTATTTATATTTATATCATTTCTGTTGTATGTTATGGAACAGTAAAATTATGATTGTGAGATAAAGCCTTCTTTTGTGCTCCTTTTAGTGTGTGTGTATATATACAGTATGTGTGTGTGTGAGGAACATCCTCAACTTCCTGTATGCAGCTGTTATTGTTACAATATATAATTTATGCATGTGCATTTATGCAAATAGTCCTGGTATTAAGGTTTTTAGCATTGGGTAAAAATCAAGTCTGCAAAATGTTTGATGACAAGACTGACCAGCACATAGATAAGGTAAGAAGATAGATAGATAGATAGATAGATAGATAGATAGTAACTTTATTGATCCAGAGGGAAATTCAAGTTTCCATCATCACAGTTCCATAGTGCAAAACATGTTAGTAAAAAGGCAGTAAAAAAAGGTAGTAGTGCAAAGTACAAAGTACAAAAAAATAAACCAGATATAAAAATACAAGGAGATGAAGAAAACTGTTAAAACTGGATATAGTGCAGGGTAACAGCTGTGATACACGACTATTAAAAAAAGTGAATATAATGCAGAAGAGACTGTTAAAAATGAGTATAGTGCATTATTATCTCTCATTTTATATTTATTTTATAAAAAATAATTAACCACAAAATGTAAAATGTCAATATTTACCCTTTCAGCACCTTTTCAACTTGTCTATATTGGAAAACTCAAGCACAGAAAAGAAAATACATACAGCTGTGTCTCAGCCTATCAGGAGCTAACTTTGGCTAGTTGCTAGGTAAAAAACAAACTTATCAGGGAGCTCTGTGATTGGTTCTCCCTTTATCGAAATTAACTAAACACATTTCACCTCTAAAAGAATAGTGTAGCTTTCTGCTAATGCTAACTAGAAGTGTGAGGAAGCAACCAAGGAACATGGCAGTAGCTCACTGTTAACACGGTTTTCCTAACTGAAGTATAATTTAAATTATGCATAGGTGAAGAATGGAAGATATTTTGCTGGCTGGAGAACTTTTGGAGAGTCTTTTGTGGACTTTTTGCCATCTCTTCTCCCATTAAGGCTAACTGTTAGCTACCTGGTGAGTCAATTTTAATTTATTAAGCAGCTGCTAATGTTTTTTTTTGTGTGTGAAGCCAGTAGATAATGGCTGTGTTTAAGTGTTTTTCAGTAATTTCTTAAGTAAAATATGTTATGGTGATTTGTATTTTATAGTTATATGCTGGTTAATTGTTCACTTTTTAATACCGGTGTTGTGTCGAGTACGGTTTCCGGTACAAACGGTGAAGGAGGCGCGCGTCCGAGATGCGGTGCGCGTACCCTGAGGTACTATGGAGTGTGATGAGCCTCAAAACTAACATTTTAAAGGTCCCATATTATACTCTTTTTCAGGTTCATACTTGTATTTTGTGTTCTACTAGAACATGTTCACATGCTGTTATGTTAAAAAAACACATTATTTTCCTCATACTGTCTACCTGAATATGCCTGTATTCACCCTCTGTCTGAAACGCTCCGTTTTAGTGCATTTCAACAGAATTGCGTTGCTAGGCAACAGCTTGGGTCCATGTTTACTTCCTGTCAGCTGATGTTATTTACAGACACTGCAACAGGAAATAAACTGGGACACATTTAGAATGTTTACGTTTAAAACCGTGTAATGATCTAAATATTGTATATTTGTGACATCACAAATGGACAGAAATCCTAACAGTTTGTTTCAAACGCACAATTTCTGAATACGGGCTGTGTGTATTTCTCTGTATAGTGAGTGTTTTGATAGTTTAACAGTATTTATATATCACTTAAACCTGCTTTATAATATGAAAGACATGAAAATCTAACTTTTTTAATATGGGACCTTTAAGCGAATTCTATTTGTAGAAAGTTGTTTTCTCGAAGCGAAAGGCAAATTTCATTACTGTCTAGTTATATTTTCAGAGTTTTCATTTTGAATATTGTAGACTTTTGGAAGAAATGTGTGCTCATTCACATAACTGTGATTTTATAGGGTAAATACATGACCATTCTTAAAAGGCACAATACCTTGTGTTGGACAAATACATTACGTAGCCGAGCTGGAGAGCTCACATATTTAGCCTATAAAATCACAATTATAGGCTGTATAGTCTTTACTGAGCCCTAATCTGTATGTAGCTAGTTACTCAGTATGTACTGTATCAGTTTGCAAATAATCTGAATAGGTATACAGTAGAAAAAAGCTCCAGAAGATGGCAGTGATGCAACACTAATACTACTGTACCAGCTACTTAATCCACCACTGGTTGTTGACCTTGAATTAGATTAGACTTGACATAAATGTTAGATGCAAAATGTGCCTTTTAAATTGTATTCTTGAAAATGATCATGGACTTTTCCAACACTTTTTCATCTCATACGGTTGTTAAATCAACATTAAATTGTTTTTTGGCCACTTAGGGGCTGTAGAGACAAGCAATAAACCTAAAAAGAAATGACATAAAAGTAATTTGTTCTATTGTTAGCATAGCAATATTGAATATAGGCAGCTTTAAGGATGTCCAGGATGTATGAGTATTTGAACACAAGAACAAATGTTGTGTCACATTTTCAGATACTTGTTTTCTTTTCTTTTTGAGATATCTTAATCCTTGTATTAATAGGCCCTTTTCCCAGCAGCCATTTAGACATGTCAATGCAGGGTAAACACAGGTGTAATTGATAAAATTAGTTAGGGTCCCGTTATATTTAGTGTGTCACAGCCATTCCAGTGAGCCAGCATGCACAATACCAGGGCTCTGGCCCGCCTTATTAATTAATTGTTATTAATTACACCTGTGTTTACCCTGCAATGACATGTCAAAGTGGCTGCTGGGAAAAGGGCCTATTGTACAACCTTCAAACACCCATCGATGGGTAAAAATATCCCTTGAAGCTGTTTTCAGTGACTTGACCAGTATTTTTACATCTAAATGCAACTAATAAAACAATTTGTCCACACAGGAGAAACCACTTTAATTTTATTGACATGCAATTTCTTTGGTGTTCCATTTTTTAAAAGTCAGGTGGTACAATCTTCCAAACACACATAGAAGAACAAAACTGCAATTTCTTCTCAATAATTTCCAAATATAGTGAAGATAAATTATATGTAAATGTGGCTGGTAAGTTGTGATGAAAATTGTGATTTTTGTAGTTATATATTAAATTCTTGTGGACTATAATGCACCTCAGATTTACGAGTTTGACTTATTTTTATACACCGTTGCTGACACAACCCTAAATGTCAGCAGTAGTCGACAATAGCTGTAATAACTAAACAGAAACAGAATAAACAGAAAACATCATTAAGTGAAATCACACCATGCAAAGTGAAGTGTTCTCCACAACGGATAAACTGCATGTACTGTATATGTCAGGCCTATATCAGAGGTTGTGTGTGGTGTGTTTAAAACTCTCTATTTGCACACTTCCAAACAGATGCACATTGATCTCTGAAGCCCAAACGAAGTAATCTGTACTTTAGTGAATTATATGTTCATGTAGCCCATCAGAAACAGCTGCAGGTAAGCTGCCTAAAGGTTGAAGATGCCCTCAGCCTGTACTTCACATACTTTATATGCTTAGAATGATCTCTAAGTATTATATCAAGCGTTATATTTATATATGTTAGGCAAGAATAGTTTACACTCAGTGTAGTCAGACATGACAGATATTTTCTAACCCAGTCTGTCGTAGTGATGATTTGACAGGTGTCTCAGCCTATCGCTCTCTCAGCCACAGTGTTTGCTGCTTTCCTGTCCCAGTTTCTCTTTACCAAATATGGATTTTTAGGCTCTGGTAACCGCCAAGATGGCAGCTTTGAAGTTTCAAAATACAGAGATGTGACGTGACAGACACTTCTGCCATGTCTCTGGCGGTGGCAGACGGAGGAGGTAATAAAAATACTAATGGAAAAAATCTTTTCCAGCATGTTTATCTCTCTCCTGGGCTGCAGGAAGCAAGATGGGAAATGGAAATTAAACAGCAATGATGTATTGATGTTTATACACATTGCACCTAGTATAACTTGCAGATGTATACATACAGTATATCAGTGAAGTTTAAACTGTTGAAGTCGGGTCACTTTTGATCATTCCCTTGAGAGAGAGAGGCCGGGAAGCTGATCCCTGATCAGCTCTGGTAGAAACAATTTGAGAGAGCATTATTGTTTTCACATGGATTCATTCGACCTCCATGATCTTTCATGGTCAAACAGGGTTGGGCTGATATATGGGGGTGCTATTATTGCTTAATTAGTAATCTGGCCTGTATCAAAAAGCCCATATCTCAGCCAAACCCTCGTCCACAGCGCAGCCATGCCGAAACCCTCTCTGCGTACGACTCTCAGCTGCTCAGCAGGACGATGATGTAGATGAGCAGCAGGCAGATGAGGATGAGGGTGAAGTTGATGAACAGCTCCTGCAGGTTCCTCTTGGCTTGCGGGTTCACCTCGATCATAGACGCTCGGCGGATGGCCGACTTGGTCATGTGCTGAACACGCTCCATGGAGACGGCGGGCTGGTTAGATTTTGATCGGCTGGATTGTGAGAGGAGAGAGTTTGGGGTCAGGCTGCTGGGCCTGTTTGGACCGGGCGGAGCTGGACTGAGCTGGTCAGGCTGGTCTGAGGAGGTGATATCAGGGAACGGTTGTCTGGAGATGAGCTCAGGTCAGGTGTTTTCAGGCAGCCTGGCCTGAAGTGGTTCAGTCCTTGGGTACACAACAGAAACAGAGGCTTTCTTCTCTGTCTCCTCTCTGCTGCTGGAAAAAAAACATGAACACAGAAAAGGTTGTTAAAGATATAGCTCATTGTTGAGTCTCACTTTTAAAAGCACTTGAGCTCCCTCCTCTGGGTGATGTCTCCTTGTTGAGATCATGTGGAGCCTTTCTGTATCGCAGCACATGGTGTGATGATAAGAGAGCTGCTTAGAGGCGCCAGCTGAGGTCTGATGATGTGCTAAGCCACACAATGTGACCGACAAGGTGTGCATTCACATTGGGCAATGAAAAGACATGAACTGAAACACTTGATATGAGACATTTTGATTAAAGATATTTAAGTTAAAACAAATTTGTTTTAACGCCACTTTCTTTAACGCAGTAACGCAACTTGTGATTTTTAGGTTGTAGCGGGTTTTAGATATTGGTATCATATGAAAGTACAAAACTTTAAGGATCCATTGGTACCAACCCTGTCATACTAGCTTGTTGGGAAGGAGGCTAAATAACGCTCCGAACCTACGTTACATTTTGGTGAGGAAAAACTGGCTAGCCATTTTCAAAGGGGTCCCTTGATCTCTGACCTCAAGATATGTAAATGAAAATGGGTTCTATGGGTACCCACGAGTCTCCCCTTTACAGACATGCCCACTTTATGATAATCACATGCAGTTTGGGGCAAGTCATAGTCAAGTCAGCACACTGACACACTGACAGCTGTTGTTGCCATGTTATGATTTGAGCAGATGTTTTATACTAAATGCAGTACCTGTGAGGGTTTCTGGACAATATTTATCATTGTTTTGTGTTGTTAATTGATTTCCAATAATAAAATATATACATACATTTACATAAAGCAGCATATTTGTCCACTCCCATGTTGATAAGAGTATTAAGTACTTCTCCTTTTAATTTCCCTTTAAGGTACATTATTTGAACAGATAGAAAATGTGTGATTAATTGCGATTAACTATGGACAATCATGCGATTACTCACGATTACATATTCTAATCGATTGACAGCCCTAATATATATATATATATATACACTATATATAATATATAAGATAATCAAAGTTAAAGTATAGCAACAATATCTACCCAAAGTTTGCTAATATTAGCCACCATGAGCTACTGGACATACCAGAATAAACTAAAGCTGAAACCCCTGAGTGTGTTGAACTGAACAAGAGTGTATTTTATTCCTTATGAATTAAACTTTTAACATGTAAGAGGAAGATTTCTTGTTTCTAAAAAGTTCCACTCTCACGCTTTAACAATTTCCTTTCTCACAACAGTCTCACATGCTCTCCTGCATGTCGAATGAGTAAAAGTAGCGAGTAGCGGATGAAAAAGCATGTGAGCAGAAATAATACATGAGCTTCACAATGCGGCTGCAGCACTGTCTACTCTCCCTTTTGTCATCTGACCGGGACTTTCCTGAGAGCAAAGTCACCGAGACAAGGTGACCGTGCTCTTGCATTAGCGGCTACCACAAACGGTGAACATCTCACCGCTTCAACACCGGCTCTGCCAAGTTTTTAGCTATTTTTAACGAGATTAAAGGTCCTGCTGGCGTCCCCTGCTGAGTGCATTGTTTTATTATAATACAACAGGGGAGAACAACATGCAGACAGCTCTGGATTCCTGGAGCCTTGCTACTAGAGATGTCTGATGTTAGGGTGCTAATCTGTGCATTAGATATCCCATGTGCAAAGGTTTGTCCTGAGGGTGGCACTAAAGGAAAGTGTTGCTATTTATTCCTTCTCTGTGCTTGTAATATTAAAACTGCACATTCAATCATTCACTTCCTGTTACTTCCCCACAGTGTGGGTCAGTTGTGCCGTTTGATGCCTTCTACAGACTTTTCAACACATCTATTTTTATCATTTCACTTTTTTTTCTTCCACCCTTTAATCTGTTTCTCAGTCACCCATTATCACTTGGCATGTTAGCACCTTAACACACTTCCTCATACCCGTTGGGATAACTCCATAAGAGCGTCAGGCTGCTCTGAGACCTTCTGACCCGACTGAAGTGTCTGCTCTGACAGCAGGTCTGCTTTCTAAGCCCTGAAGACTTACACGACCTCTGTGCATGTACGGTAAAATGTGCTGTAGTTTTAGAGCTGTAACGATAAGAAATGAAAGTAAAAATTCTCTGATTCCAGCTTCTTAAATGTGAATATTTTCTGGTTTCTTTACTCCTCTATGACAGTAAACTGAGTATCTTTGAGTTGTGGACAAAACAAGACATTTGAGGACGTCATCTTGGGCTTTGGGAAACACTGATTGACATTTTAGACCAAACAACTAATTGATTAATCAAGAGTGATGGAATGTAACTAAGTATTCAAGTACTCTACTTAAGTAAAACAAGTTTGACATACTTGTACATTACGTGAGTATTTCCATTTTATACTACTTTTTACTTCTACTTCACTACAGAGGGAAATATTGCACTTTTTACTTCACTACATTAACACTTACTTACTCTTTACATAAAAAAAACATGGTATTCATATATATGATGCAGTACTATACTACTAATCTACGTAGTAGTACACAACGTATCTAAAATTAGCTCTATGCTGACAAACTACAACATTAAAATACTCTCTATACTACATGTACTTGTTAGTGATACAACAGAATATTATAATAGCCTATTCTATAATAATATAACCGTGTTAATAATACTACACTGTACTTTTGCTTTTGATACTTTAAGTATATTTTGCTGATAATACTTATGTACTTTTACTTCAGTAACATTTTGAATTCAGACCTTTTACTTGTAGTTGAGTATTTTTACACTGTGGTTTTTCTACTCTTAATTAAGTAAAGAGTCTTCCAACTCTGATTATGAAAATAATCAACAGATTAATCAACAATGAAATTAATCGTTAGTTGCAGCCCTACGTAGTTTGAAATAGTGTCTCACCTGAAATTACCTGCATTTAGAGGCTTAGTTTAGTTTTAATTAAATATATAAAGCAGAAATTATATTCTATCATGCATTCATGGTGTAGGTGGAAGAAAAAAAAACAGCATTACTATACATTTTAATGGGAAAATATTTATAATTTAGTAAACTTTAATAGGAAAGTAGCTTGCAAAGCAAGAACAAAAGTGTTGTGCACGTGCTACGATAGGCTAAAACTCCTGTCAGTCAAGAAAACGTACCCAAAAAATACTTTCTTAAAGCTGGTCTGATCAATATTTTCAGATTAAATGACTATGTGTGATGTGAAAGGTGTCACTTCTTGTTACCCCCATCTAGTGGCCATTAGAGGAACTTCAGCAGTGGCTTCCCCACTCAGCTGTGCTGGCTAAAACAAATGACAAAAATCTTCAATACCCTTGTGTCATTCTGCGCCGCCCTGTAACAACAGCTGATACTGGACCTAAAACAATAAATACCCATAATCCCTGGCACACTGCGAGGCCCCTGAATCAGTCAACACAGCGGGTCATAAATGGAGCTTTCAATGATCTCTCCCACTCGGTGAGAGAAGTGATCCTTTTTGTCCCGCCAGTACTTTGACCTCTGACACCGTGGCGTTAAATTGGGATCGTCTCGTGTGTGTGTGGGCCTCTACAGCTCATCATCATCGCCGTGTGACTGACAACATGTGAGTGACTGGCGCTCCACGTTATCCTCCCCCCCGTCTGTACACATCATTATGAGCTGAGTGGCGACTGTCACATCATGTCATGCTAGAAGACGGGCTGTCGTTCTCGTCTGTGTGCGAGTAATCCTCATTTCCACAAAAGAGAAATGAAGTTAAATGTTGACAGTGAGGCTTTCCTCTGTCTGATGACATTTGGGGTCTGTGAGTCACCGCCAAATTTAACTCCTGCTGCCCTTATTTTTCAACAAGCCATTTTTTTTGTCATCACTTGCTAGTTTCCTCTCCTGTGTGTCTGTACGTCTCACAGGACCTCACAGACACAGCTGGACAAGACGCAGCAACTAGAGGAGTTGGGCAGACTGGTGGCAGCCCTGATTCTAATTTCCTTGTTGACGCCAAGGCCTATTGAAGGAGGCTGCTTCATCAACGCGTCATATCTTTGGGGTACAACACATGCGCAGTCAAATCTGGTCAGCACTCGCCGAAATTGAGCCAATCGCAACGCACGACCCGCAGCTTCAGTTACACTGCGCATGTGTTAAACCAAATACACCAAGACCAGTGTCCGCCCGTGTCCCCGCCTCCTTCAATAGGCCTCGGTTGACCCATTAACAAAGATGCTCAATAACAAGATGACGCATCACAAGCTCCGCACATGGTTTGACCTATACACTTCCTGTCTCCTAAGAGGGCGCGGTCATGGCGCGTTCGCCTTTCCCCCTCCATCCCCCCTCCTCTTTTGGAAGTGTCGTGAACGTCGTGTGGATGGATGAAAGCAGATTGTGGTAAATTTGCATAATGTATATTTTCTTTTGCACAGCTAACAGACATATTTATCATTAGCGAACGTTAGTTGCCAGATCTGGACAGAGATAGGTCCTGAACAAAGTTCATTTTCTCCTAATTTGTTCGTCTGAAAATGTAATTTTAGTGTCAGAACGTTCGGTAGATATTTGGTTTGTGAAAAATGGGTCCAATATTTACTCTGGTGACTATGAGGCGAAAGAATCAGTGATCTCCCATTGGAGTTAGTAGAGGACACGCCGCTAGTGTGACACAGATACAGGAAACTGACTCTCAGAGCGCCGTCTCCTTCCTGTTTGGCGTTAGCTATCAACGCAAAAAAACTTTATGAAGGTTAAAGCTGAGCTTACGTAGCCATTGTGCTTGCAAAGGTCACCCTCTCGCTGAGGTGCCAGAAGTAGAAAACAATCTCTGCTACACACTTTTCTCATATTTTTGCTTTTTTTCCTTGTGATCTTTATATTTAGATTGTTAAAGCACAGATGACTCCGTTGTTCCTTTGCAAGATCCATGTTGTTCTTTTATAAACACAATCCGCTGTTGTTAGCCATCGTTTGCCAAGAGCTGAATACCTCCAGTGTGACCAGCAGAGGGAACGTGACATGTCGACGTGTGGTTAGATATGAAAAGTAAAAGACTGAAATAGTGTGCTACATTCTGAGAAGAGTGCGAGTGAAGTCTTTTAGTGCCAGTCATTCCACGGGTGTGAGTTTTATCAGTGCGTGTCAGCACCAGTAGCTGTTGTACAGGTACATACACACACATATTGCCATACGGAGACATGAGACACTAAGGACATTTTCCTCTCATTCCTCATGCAGTTATGATTCAACCAAAATCAATATATTTTGTTAACAACATCAGTATCTTTTGCAACTTCTGCATCATCTTATAAAATGATCCAACCGTAAAAAAAAGTGTGACAGCTGTCGAGGAGTAAAATGTAGGTTAAACAAATACATGCCGGTGCTGACCTATTATCTGAAGTGGGGCATTGTCAGTGTCACCCACCTGCTGATGAATTAAACACCTTTAAATGTCTAAATTTAGATAAGTTTAAATAAGTTAGATTCTTGTTCCTACTTTATGATTGACAGGAGATTAGAGTTTTATTTAGCTTGTGTTGGCTTTGACGATGATAGAAACACATCAGTTAATTGATACTATAGGTAGGGCTGGGGGATAATTCAATATGATAATTTATCGTCTTTCAATGGAATCGTATCGTGATACACCACTACGTTGTCTAAATGATAATAACAAGCACATACTAAGTTCAATTTCTCAGTAAATCTGATGTGAAATATATTTCGGGAATATCACTTTGCATTACCACTCAGTTCAATGTGATTAACAAATGTATGTATATGGAAATATTTATTATTTTTTTGTTTATAATTTCATCTGAAACTGTTATGTTCATTTTGCACTAGAATTAAATGAGAAAATATTCAATACTTTTAATTTTCTCAAGTATTTAATTCACACAGGGGTATAAAAAATAGGCTTTAACGTGTGGTTATTTCATATAGAGTATTTATTGAATTACCAGAAAACATGCTATATCATGATATATATCGTTATTGAGATTAGACTTTTAAGTAACTATTGAATATTTAATATTGTTTGCTCATTTGTATGTTTGTTTGTTGATTTCCTATTTATTGTATTGTCTTTGCCGATTACTGAGCAACAAGTGTCACCGTTCACTCGCTTTATTGTTGTTTCTTTTGCTTTTTAATGTGTAACTAGGTCCTTGTGCCTCCTTGAGAGGTCATCATGGAGGAAAAAAAAGTCTCAAAGTAAATCAGTTACCAGGATGGAAAGAAAACGCATCAAGATCACCACAGGACTCTCTAATAAAACCATTTCCCCAAGTTCAGCTTCCAGTTCATCCAATTTGATGAATTTGACCGTTAATATCCGCGAAGCAGGCTGTCATATCACGGCAGATTGATTTTGTGAGGCTAATATGATTTGTTATCATACGCTTCTGTAACCTTAAACTATGAAATCTCCTCAGCGCTCTTCAATCAAATCATGTGCTTTGGATGGGAATGGAAGAAGTGGAAGATAAGTGTTTATCCCTCTGGGAGGTTCAGTCCAGTTTCCATTCCCCTCCTCCTCCTGCCCCTCTGCTCAGAGCTGCGGATGTGAACAAGGACTTTTTATAGGAAGCAGACAGTTTCCTTCTGCATCTTAACACAAAAACAACCTACTGTTACCCTCACAGTGAGATGAATAATATCTCAGTTGTTGCTCAGCTAACTACCCAACTAATTCATAAACGACGCCTTTAGGGTTCCATAACAAACTGTTTCTTCCACTAGAAATAACAATACAATACTTATTTTAATGACTGTTCTAGCATTAATATCTCGTAAACATCCCGAGTTATCACCGTTATCTCCCCATCTACTGATATATAATGAAGTAAAGAAGTAACGAGCAGCTGTGTCTGTGGAGGATGCTGCTTCTTACCTTTCAGATGAGAACAGAGCTGGTTGGAGTTTGAGAGAGAAATGTCAGATATGCAACGCTCTCCAAGGCTGTAAACACAATGAGAGGGAGGGAGAAAGAGAGAGAGAGAGAGCGAGTGAGAGAGGCAGGGCATCCTAGGGAGGATTTTAGGAGAGTGGTAATGCTAAGGTCGTGTCTGGTGAATTATACATGCAGCAGCCGGCATCTACCAGCTCACTTCAGCTGTGTTCAAGTATTTGGGTATTTGGGTTTGAGTCCTTAAATCTGAAATCTGTTAAACCAGGTTGCCATGACTGATAAAAACTATAACTAATGTTTACAAGCTACATTATGACAAGCTGAAGACAATTTGAATCACAAATACTATTCAATATTATATGTTTGCAGTGGTGGAAGAAGTATTCAGATCTTTTACTTAAGTAAAAGTAACAATACCACAGTGTAGAAATGCTCTGTTACAAGTAAAAGTCCTGCATTCAAAACTTTACTTAGGTAAAAGTATGTATCATCAAAATATACTTAGTACCAAAAGTAAAAGTACTCATTATGCAGAATCATATATATATATCTTAATTATTGATGCATTAATCAGCTGGCAATGGTGGAGCTCATTTTAATTACTTTATATACTTCTGGGTAATTAAATATGTAAAAAATACATCATCATTTATTAGTTGATCATATTTCGTTTTAATAATCTGAATCTGTAAAGTAACTAAAGTGATTAAATACATGTGCTGTAAAAAGTACAATTTTCTCTCTGAGATGTAGTCGATTAGAAGTATAAAGTAACAAAATGGAAATAGTAAAGTAAAGTACAAGTAGATCAAATGTAGTACAGTTCAGTACTTGAGTAAATGTACTAAGTTACTTTCCAGCAGTGTATGTTTGCATTAAACGCATTAAAACACAACATTTTTATATGTTTAGATATGGATGGCCATTTTTAAATAAAGATTTAATATTATTGTTTATTTAAAATTTCCCAAAACCTTTGAAATATAGCATATTTTAGACAGCAGAGATTTGAAATCATGAAGGCATCTAATTCTAACACTAAGTGCTGCAGCAGATACTAATTTATCCATCCAGAGGAAGACACTGATGCTGATGCTTAATGACCAACCAGGAAGTAATCAGGGCTTTTATTTTCTTCCTGGTGCTGTTGCTGAGCATCCTCCATGTGATGGACGGGTCACCATGTTTGGATTCCCAGAGCTAGCCTGCAGTTTGGCCCACAGTCAAACATCACGGCTGGACTACTCTATTGTTTCCATTATCCTGGCAGCCTCATAGACGCACTGAACAGCTGATGGTGCCTCTAAATATACAGTTTGACCGTGACCACACCAGCAAAGAGTCTGGCCATTGATCATTTGGGATCCTGATATTGTTGAAGCAGCAATGACAAAATAATTTCCCAACTAGCCTTGGTATCTAAATTTGTCTTGTATCATTTGTAACAACATCCAAAAATCTTTAATATTTGCTGCTGTTGGGGAATAAATAATAGATTTGTTTTGCTTGTTAGCTAGAACAACAGAGAATTTATTGTGTCACAGTAAACTTCATAAAACTAGTCTGCTTATCCCATCTTCTCATTTTTAAGATCAAAGATTCAAATGGACTTTTATTAATTTATATTTCTTTATTATTATTATTATTATTATTATTATTATTATGTATTTGTTTTTTGTTTTTTTTGTTTTTTTTATATTACTTAATTTGATTATTATTATTGTTGTTTTATTATTATTTTATTATTAATAATAACAATAATTATCAAAGATTCAAATGGACTTTTATTAATTTATTATTATTATTATTATTATTAATAAAATGTATTTTATATAAACATATTTTTAAATTTTACTAAATTAGATCATTATTATTAGTATTATTATTTTATTATTTATTTTTTCTCTCCCGTTGTTTTTGAATACTTTGTTTTTCAATTTACAGATACTATCTGTTATTATATGTACATATTATGTTATTTGTTATGGTTCAGGTTGTTGTAGTAATTTTTTTTAAGGAAACAATAAAAAGCATGATTCAAAGATTCAAATGGACGTTAGTACAGTCCTAAATCACGCCAAGAGTCATATCTGAAATTTGATTTGTGATATACTCCATAGCTGCATACCAACTGATATCATTATGAATATAGGTTAAAACATATTTGGGGTTAAAACAACTAGTTCTGGCAAAGTGTGAAGTCCTGGACAGCATCCTCCACTTGGGAGGAATCAAAAGAGACAGGCGCTTTGAAAAAGTCCAGAAAAAGTAAAAATAACCCCCTGCTGCCGCGGCCCAGAAAGCTTTGCATCTGCCTTAAAAGGAGAATCTGCATGTAAACAGGCTGTGTGTCATGTACTGGGCATCCAGCATTGTTGTTACTGCTACTCGCTGCTCCACTGCTGGATACAAACTTCAGACAGGCTCAGTACTAGCAGACATGACATACCTTACTGTATTTGTTTTTTGTATAAGATAAGATAAAACAGTGATCCTCCCTTTGGGACGGCTGGGAAAGAAGATACAAACGTATTAATCAAAACAGACCACTGTTTCATAAACATATGAAGTGGTAATATGTAAAATGTGTTATTAGAAGGTGAATAAGATAAGCAGTTAAATCTACTGAGACGAAGAAAAAGTATATAACATGACATATTTTTTCTTCTTTTTCGTCATGAGAGAGAAAGAAGATTTGTTAAAGGAGCTCAATACTAGATTAGTATTTCTATTGCCTCTCAACGGCTCTCAACATGGCAGACGGCGAGCTGGCGGCTCGCAGCTAACGGTTCTAACAGTGCAAACAAGTGCTGACAGAGATAGCAGTGTTAACCTGAGGGGGAACCGGAGGGTGGGTGCTCACATGCACTTAAAGCATGCACGGCCGGCCCGGCGATGTCAACAAAGCACTGAGAAACTCGGATTACAACACACACAGAGGGAGAGTGATTTCATTCTCTGTGTAGGACGCCATTACTCCTCTATATTTTGCATAGATAATAGTTGTTTGCTGCTATATTAATGCTCTGAATATCGAATTTAGAAGCTTCAAAAACTGAATCAAATGCCATAAAACAAATACATATGCTCTATTTTTAACTTTTTAGTTTTAGAGATTCATACCTCTTGAGGTCAAGTTTCTGTATCGGTGCCTTTATAAAGTACTTCTTTCTTAGCTATTCCCTCGTAAATTTAGCCTGTGGTTACGTTTTCTATTATTTATAGGAAAGGCAGCGAGCTGAAGATGTCTTTTTAAAGTCTTAGTGTGATTACAGTCTGGAAGTTTGTGTTTTTCAGGTCTTTGTATTAGTACACAGGCCTACCTTTGACATTTATAATACAGAAAATAAGTATAGTCCCAGAGGGTTAAAGGTGGTCTTTTAAAACCAAACTTTGATGTAATGACATAAGACATGCAGGACAGTGTCAAGAAAATGTTTGGGTTAAAAAAAGACTATTTGAAAGGTCATCTGTCTCCAAAGGGATGATTTTAGGTTTCTTTGTTTAGCTGCTTCGCTCCGTGGATGGCAATGTTTGTGAGCATGTTAGCATGCTGTGTTAGCATTTACCTCAATAAGAAATCTTTTCACATATATGATCCTAGTTAAACTTGTATAATATAAGGTAGAAATAAGGTTTTGATGCCAATAAGAGGTAAATTCAAAGAAAACATGTATGAACTAATGCAGCAGTGCAGGCCCAGGGGTGCCCTTGAGCAATCAAACTGTGGCTGTACAGAGCAGAGCTATGAACGGGTGGAGCTGTGGGAGTGTGAACGGGGCAATCCTGAAACTGAGAGCATTGCTCCAACAAAAAACAAAAAAAGAATTGCACTGGCAACATCCGTTCTGTGAGAAAGTATAGAGTATGTATATCTGATGGACTATCTCATCATCTTCTTTTTCTCCAGCTTCACAAAAAGACTGCTTTTTGTTTCCAGCTGAAAAATAATCATAAAAAATGTTCCACAAGAAAACAGTTTTCTTTTTTTTGTCCCAGGAGCGGTTCAGCTCTGCAGCCTTACATGGTGAAATGCCAGAAGGCTCTGACCTAAGACTAGAAAGAGAGGAAGATGCAGAGTGAGAGAAACAACTCGACTGATACAGAAAGCCACGGCAGGCCAGAGAAAACAGACAATGCCTCTGCTGCCAGTCCAGACCAAAGAGGTAAGTACACAACACATGCATGAAAACCAAAAAACCTTTTACCGACTGTGGCTTTTCACATGTGACATTTTTGACTCCGCTGGCCACATTCTCATGAAACTTCTAACGGATGTTCACAGGACTGTTCCATTCAGACCGAAAACAGCCTCTGCGTTAAAATGTGTAAGAATCTGTGGGAGTGTGTTAGACAATCAAATATGATTCAGGAAATCAGAATCAGATTTATTGCTCAATAGGTTTTTACATACAAGGAATTTGCTTTGGTGTATTGGTGCATAACATAAACAGAGTTAGACAAATTAAAATGAAACTAAGAAGAAACATAAATATAGAATAGAAGAAAAAATGCAATAAAATGTAAAAAATACAATAAGAGATATGAACAAGGAATATAATATAGAATAGGAGAAAAATACAATAAAAGTATGAAAAAATACTATAAAAATATGTACAAGAAACATAATATAGAAAAGAAGAAAAATACTATAGAAATATGAAAAAATAGTATTAAAATTTGCACAAGAAACTTAAATATAGAATAGAAGAAAAATACAATAAAATATGAAAAATACTATAGAAAATATGTACAAGAAACAAAAATATAGACTAAAAGAAAAATACAATTAATATATGAAAAAAATACTATAAAAATATGTACAAGAACCATAAATATAGAATAGAAGAAAAAATGCAATAAAGATATGAAGAATATTATAAAAAGAATATGTACAAGCAACATAAATATAGAATGGAAGAAAAATACAAATTAAAGAGAATATTCTAAAAAAAATTGTACAAGAAACATTAATATAGTATAAAAGAAAAATACAATAAAAATATGAAAAAATACTATACAAATTTGTACAAAACATGAATATAGAATAGAGGAAAAATACAATAAAAAATATGTACAAGAGACATGAATATAGAATAAAAGAGAAATACAATAAAAATATGAAAAATTTTATTAAAATGTATTGAATTTTGATAAAAATATATATTTAAACATATCTGAATTAAAAATCAAAGAGCTTTGCAGTTTTTAGAAGTGGTAATTGTGTGCAGAAATGCGCAAAACTGTCTAAGGAATGTACAAAGGTTCACAGTACTAAAGAATATGGCGTGTACAGAGATGTAGTCCCAAAACCAACTTGAGTAACACATCTATGAGTTTAAAGGCGTGTCAGACGCCAAATTACTGCACAGCATTTTAAAATACCATGACACTGATTTTTACAACAAAGTAGGCTACCAGGAATTTGCGCTTGCAGGCATTTGCATTTTCCTCGTTCAAATAATGTGATTTTTCATGCAGCGCTGTTGTGTGTCTGGACGTGGTCTTATTCCCACCAAGTACACACAAAGCATGCAGCCTAGGGAGTAAACAGTGCCTACTCGTGTCACAGACACTTGGCTACACATAACTCTACAGTATATTGTAAATGTTTGGCTCTACACGTCAGCTGTGACTTTACAGAAGGAAGTGTTGAGGATATATTCACTTACAAAGGCCTTCTCTTTCATCCTGCACAGAGCTGTAAATGAAACTAGTATTACATTTTAATTGATTGCATTCTAGCTGATAACGCCGGCATTCATTATGCGTTTAAAGCCCTCTGTGTCATTTTGTTGATGTAATTGCCGTATACTGCTTATAACACGTGAGAAAGTGGTAGAGGCAAAGAGATAGATGATGAGAGAGAGAGAGAGAAAGGGCATGTTGGGGAGGGTTTACCCCATCAGCTGTGTTTACTCTGGAGGACTTACTGCTGCTGTTGGCAGCTTCACACACATTCTCTCTTTCCCCTTTCTCCCTCTCTCTGTTCTCCAGATATAGCCAGCTATGTGGAGAAGCCTACAACTAGCTTTTCCCCAGAGGCCTCTGTCTAAGAGCATTCAGGGTTGATCTGATATGGGCTTTTGAAGCGCAGCACCAACCCGAGACACAACTGAAACGCACTCCAATGACATTAAAGTGTTTGCGAATAGAATTTCACAAAGATTAAATTTAGAGAAATCTAATTTAGAAACTCAGGTGGGTTAAAGGTTCCTTCAGGCAGTGTAGGACTGGTTTTATTAAACATTACAGACTAATGTAGAGCCGTACAGTAGCGGGGGTGAATAGGAAAAATGGTGCTCTTGCGTGTAGTGCTGTATGATGTACAGTATATACCTATATACCTTGTTAAAATGGATAATTAATCCGTCATTGAGCCGGGTTACAAAACACTAACGCACTTAATGTGATGACAAGACTACTGCAAAACACAGACCGCATACACCTTAATCTGATGATCTCATTACTGAGAATTCAATCAGCTGGAGGTGTGAGCTGCGGGTTTGCGTGTGTGGAGGATACATCATAGTTTCACATTCTTGGAGACACTTTTTTACATCTAGTTAATTATTTAAATTTCAGTCGAGACCAGGAGGTTGAGTGAGTGACTTGAAGGAAGTGACTGACGGTGTTTACAGCCCGTAGGGGAGCACGTCAGTCTGATTGATCGTCAACTGACACACACACACAGAGCAGGGACGGTTCTTCAAGTGTCTCTGGTTAGTGTAGAGCAGGGCTGCCCAAAGTTGGCCTCCTGTAAGGTTCGATTTGGCCCGGCGATCCTGACTGACTTTACTGTCTTTCGGAGGCTGTAGCAGGCTGTTTTAGAGCTAAAATCTAAGGAATCCATTGGTACCAAACATGTCATACTAGCTTGTCAGGAAGGAGGTTAAATAACGTTCCAAAGTTAAGCTAAGTTTTGGCGAAGAAAAACTGGCATGGCCATTTCCAAAGGGGTCCCTTGACCTCTGACCTCAAGATATGTGAATGAAAATCGGTATAAATGTGTTATTTTCTCCTATTCTGAAATGGTGTGTTTGAATATTTCTGCATACTGGGGTCCCTAAACAGTCTTGGAATTACATTAATTGGGTATAACTGTAAATGAGCCCAGGTGTATTCAGCAGGTGTTTTTTAGGGGGTTACAGCTGCAGTGGGTAGAAATGGAGCAAATATGATTTAAAAAAGTAATTTAGTTAGCGCTGATCACATATGAATCAATATGCTGTTACTGTAATGTCCTTTTCTCTCCTCAAATGTTTCCAGAAACATCTTGTAGTGTACTGTTTAGCTGTAAAATGAGAAAGTTTGTAACCCGGCCACCATGTAGTTTGAATGTTTGCGAGTGATTGACAGCTGCCTCCATTGAATGAACAGCCAATAGGAACATTCTCTCTCTGAAATGACCTGTGATTGGTCAAGGTCTCCCGTCACGGGCTAGAATTTTTAAAGCCTGAAAACAGAGCCATGAGGAGGTGCAGAAGTCTAGTTATCTCTCAGAACACTTGAATTACAATATGCTGAAAGGTTATTATGGATTTTTTGCCCAATGATGCCAATAATATACTGCCTACAACAACTTTAAGTATGTAAAATCTGAAAGAATATTCAATTAGGGGAACTTGGGATCCTAGTACCATTTTTCATCTTAACAATACAATATGCTTTTGGCCCGTGGCCCTCCTTTAAGTTCCAGTTTTGACCCTCTGAGGGAAAAGGTTTGGGCAGCCCTGGTGTAGAGGTTATCAGCAGAAGGAAAAACATATTTTTGTACTGATGAAGGGGTTTTGTAGAAGGATAGGGTTGGCCTTACATGTGCCTTTAAAACCTGCAGACCTCATGTTTGTTCTGAAGCCAAAAGTATTGATCTGAAGTTGTTTTTTTGATTCTACGTGTTCTGGATGATTTGACACGTTTGTCATACATTCTTTGGGGCATTTCATATTTCATAAATAGCTCTTTATCTAAGCCTTTGTCAGAGAGTGCAAGTTAGCATGGTGGTTGCAGAAGTCGTGCTGTACATCCTGGAGGTATTCAGACTTAATCCCATAACTCTTTGCATCCAGCCTGCGGAGGTGTCTTCGAGCAAGACACTGAATCCCTTCCAGCTGCTGGGAGACACTGCTCTGCTCTGCTCTGCTCTGCTCTGCTCTGAAAGTGATAAAGAGTTTCCTCCTCAGGGATCAAAAGTCCCACAGAAAACCTCCCCCAGTTACTGAACCCTCTCCCGGCTGCCAGTGCTCCCATATACGATAACGCAAAATAAATACTTCAAATCCAGAGCAGCCATCCTCTGTCATTCTGATCGAATATCATAAATGCAGCACACCCTGTCTTCACATCTCCTGAAATAATCCACAAAGCCAGCACGACTCAACTGCAATAAATCAAACGCACCCAACCTACGAAATATGAAACACCACAAATCCACAATAGTTGTCATCCTCGGGTCATTTCAAATCCTACACGCCTGATGTTGAATCTCAGATGACTTGTAACCCAGCCTGCTTATGTACCACAATAGCCGGACGTAACCGCAGCAGGCTACTGTTGTAAAGATAATCCAGGCATGCGAATCGTACTTCTGCAATAAAGCCACATAAAAACAAATGCAGCCGGGCCTCCCGAAATAAAACTTCGCAAATCCGCAGCACCTGATCGCCGTCGTCCCCCCTGTCACATCTCCAAAATAATCACTCAAATCCAGCGCCTCCGAAAACCAGCATTCCCCAGAGATACCCGGCAACAATCACTCAGATTCGGAATGCCTCGGGACACTCAGCCTCTAAAAATAACACAAATCCAGTGCACTGGATTTTTGGACACACTTGTCATTCCTCCTAAAATAGAAATCAACTGGGGCCTATCTACCGTGAGATCAGAGCTACAATTACCGGTATCAATTTTTAGTTCTGTACAAAATACTTTGACTATGTCATGATTCTGTTGCGCCTATGTGAGCTCTGGAGAAGTGAATTTGTTTTCATTTGCTGCAGAGCAGAAAAATGCATCCATAAGTTTCTCATAGTGATGGATGAGAAATGTTGATTGCATGTAAACAAAATCAGTCCTCATCAGTCTGTTCTGTTTATCCTTCAACAAACACTGAAGAGTGTTTTAAACCGTTGCTGCCTTCAAATGACACTTGTGAGCTTGTGTCTACAACATGCTTGGCGTTCAAGTGGTTAAGTTGTGAGAACAGCGCTGCAAGGCAACAGGAATATTAACGTTACTGTCGGCGTCTAGAAGTCACAGAGGCTAAAAATTTAGCAAGCTAGGAAAAAGATGAGGCCGTTGGGAATATCGACATTTTCCTCAGACATATTATAAAATGACCAAGAAAAACAATATACGACTAAAACTACAATATATAAACTTATTATGCGCCGAAAAATGAACTTCCATGGCCTCCGCCATTTCTGACAACGTCAACAAACACGTCACAACTCGTAAACTCTGAGCTTTCTGAAACTTTACACTTACGAGGTTAAGAGGGGGGGCGTTCATATGGACTCTTCTCTTGAACACGGTAAACACGACCCCATTTGAAGGCACCCTGTGTCTCAAAACTCCTATTAGCTTTAGGCACGTGGAACCGTTAGAGTCAGTGCTAAAAACAAGAAAATGTGCGACAGAGATGAATATCTTAAGACGCCAACAAATTGTATTACACAAAATTGCAGACACTTCTCTAAACCTAAAGAATCTATAACAAATAAATTAGAGTTTTACTGAACAGTGTTAGTGAACAGTAACCGTGTTCCTGCTATGACGTCCCGAGAGGATTACAGGAGCTACGTTGTAGATAATGCAGGCTACTAACGGCATAACTAAATGTTCTTATCGCTGGCCGTCATTAGAGCGCAGTGGGCATTCTTTCCATTGTGTCATCAATATTATGTCATCACATCGAGTCTATAAAAAGATTTACAAAGGCCGCTTCGAGAGTACAACCGGCTGTGCTGAACTGTCCTGTAAAAACGTTTCAGTATAATTAAGATGCCGACAACAGCTATTAAATCGGATATAATTAATTAATATGGAGAGCAACATGACAAATAGCATTTTAAACATCCCACTTAGCCTTTCTTTTACTATTATTGTTGATTAAAATGTGTCTTACAGGTTTTTTTTTAGTACTTTCATGGAAATGCAACCATACGGACTGACCCTCAAACCCATAGTTGGCGTGCTAGCTCGCTAATGCTTCTTTTGATTGCACTTGCACTGTAATATTTGGCTAAAAAGTTAACATTTGGTATGTGATTTTATTATTAGGGCTTTCATTTAGGGCTGCAACTAACAATTATTTTCATTGTCAATTAATCTGTTAATTCTTTTTTAGATTAATTGATTAGTTGTTTCTCTATAAAATGTCAGAAATTGGTGAAAAATGTCGATCAGAGTTTCCCAAAGCCCAAGGTGACGTCCTCAAATGTCTTGTTTTGTCCACAACTCAGACATCCAGTTTACTGTCATAGAGGAGTAAAGAAACAAGAAAATAGTCACATTTAAGAAGCTGGAATCAGAAAATTTTGTTTCTTAAAAAAATCCTCAAACAGATTAGCTAAATAATTGGCGATTCATTTAATAGTTGACAACTAATCGATTAATCAATGCAGCTCTAATTTACTTAGGGTCAAACCTGCCTGCAAGTGATCTAACGTCAAACTTACACTAAAAATGAAAACCTGAAATTGTTCTTCTTGTCCATTTTTACCTCTATGAGATAGACAGGTAGTAGAGAGCAGACAGGAAAGAGTGGCCCTCAAATCCTACATTTATTTATTTACTTGTGAAAAGTTGAGGTCACTGAAATTTTCTCACAATGCCATTGCCAGGATTTTAAAAATACTGTACTGAGGTCATGAGTCAAATTCATCTTGGGCTAAAATTCTACAGAAAGCCTTGTTTTTTCTCATTTAAAGAAAGGCTTGTTGTGTGTCTTTTTTAAACATGTTTCTCAAATGAGTCTCATGATCCTCCCTTTGAAATCAAATCAATATTAGCCTGTAGAGAGCTTCAGTGTCTGTCTGAACGGCCTCTGAGCAGCAGTTTGAATGTTCGGTCACTCTGCTCATCACAACACTTCTCAGGAGTGAGAAACATTTGGGTTGTTTGACGCAGTCGAGGTTCACATATCTGATTGGCTTCAGTTATTTAGAGCGTTCTGATATGATGATGAAGTCATCCGAATGATTGGCTGTCGAGGTCAACATGGGGGATTGTGATTGGAGGCTGAGGTATCTAAAGGGGTTTGTGCCTGATGTACAGAAGAGTTGGATCAGAGCAGTGGAAAAATAACTGCTCTATTTATAAAGAGCCCATTTAACAGAAGAGGGTCATCTGTGTCCCTCACAGGAGCACAAACAGTCAGACACGAACTCCCTCCATCACAACATCTGATCTGGACTCAGAACTACCTGTTAGCACAGATGCCATAAATCACATTTTAAAAGTTTTACATCCCGGTTTATAGAAGTTTATAGAAGCAGTATTCACAAACTGAGCTGAGACCAACTCCAACCAGAAGCTGCTTTCATCTAAACCCCCATGCTTCTACTTTATAAATAAAGCATATTCTAGATGAACAGATAACTCATGTAGAAGTAAAAAAAAAAAAAGAATATTAAATTTGATAATCATGAATTGTGTGGTCACATTTTTAAATTCCTTTTATAAAGATCATCATCATTTAATGTGCAGTTTCTACTGATGCACATTGCAGATATTTTTTTAATGAATCATTAATTCCACATTTAATAAATATGACTTTGTATATCATAAAAATCTTGATAATATTTGTAATTACGTTAAATAATGAAAACTAAGTGGTCCCCAATAACTTCATTTTTCTAAATTGATGTGAACTAAGTGAATATGTAACAACTTTAGTTTTTTATTCTTCTATTCATTTTTGTTGGTATTTATTTATTTTCGTTGTGATTTATTATCAGTATTTACATTGTTTTTTTTTGGGTTTTTTATTTATTATTAATATTATTATTTTTTTTCCCCTATTTTTTTCGTCTATTTTTATTTATTTTTGTTTATTATTATTCCTATTATTCCTTTTAATTTCAATTTTCCAACTTTATTACTTATTTTTATTTATTTTTATGTATTTATGTATTTATTTATTCTTTTTTCAATTCCTTTTCTATACTTATCTTCTCTTCTCTCCTAATATAATAATAACATAATGATATAGCCTATAAAAGTCAGAGATACTAGAAAAATGTCAGTAAATGTGATGGGGCTCTGTATATTTCTGACAGTTACTGATGTATACCGTAAGATAAACAGTGTGCTATGTTTTTTTATGTTTTATGTTATTTCGGGTTGTTCATTCGTCCGTCCCATTCCCGTAAACACGATATCTCAGGAACGCTTTGAGCAAATTTCTTCAAATTTGGCACAATCATCCACTTGGACTCAAAGGTCACTGTGACCTGTGAGTCCATATGCTAATTATGACAATTTTACACAAATGTCTAATAGGATAAAATGATGTAGTGATGACATTTTGGACAGATTTGGATGTGATCAGTCTAGTTTATTTTAATCAGGTGAAGTCATCTTCACGTATTGGTTTCTCGTAGTCTACATATGTGGCTAAAGACTGACGTAGTAAGTAAGTAAACAAGAAAAACGTTAAGAGAATGTGGAGTATTTTGCCCACTTATTGTACCTAAAGGTTTACTTAGTTTTTGAACATTTATAAGGTGAAATCTGTGACCTAAATATAGATGAAAGGAAATCCCCATAGTGCCAAACACTGCACCGGAAAAACCACAAACAATAGTGACTCACAGGCGTTTTAATAGACACTCAAAGTTGAAAACAGCTCTATTAGTCATTGACTTCTGCTATGAAAGGTCTGTTTCCATCTGTAATGCCTGTAAACACAGTAGTATATTAACAACTATAGTGCTGTCAAACTATTCCATTATATGTCATTTATATAACACAAAAAAAATACAGAGGTTGGTGTTTGTCGTATCATTTTGAACAACTGTACGTGTAGTATAATGGTGCCACCCTGTGGGCAGCTGCAGTTAACACTGTTTACCAAATTGACTCATGGTTCTTTTTGTTGCAAAATGGTTTGCAAGGGTTGAGCTGTGTCTTAAAAACACACCAGAACAATAGAGGTGCTGCAGGACATTCGATATGAGAAAAATAAAGTGTTTTTTTAAGTAGTAGTGTGAACAAGTATGAACCTGAAAATAAGCATAATAGGTCCTCTTTCATGTGAATTAGCGGCAGCTCTGATACGGCTGTATGAGAGCAATCAGTGTACAGGGAGTCGTCTATCAATGAGATAAAATCACATACTGTTTCTGTTGTGCGTGCATATTCAATTTGAATCCCAAACGAGAAAGACGGACTCTACCAGTAACATGAATGAAAACTACATTTATACAGTAGAGAGGCATTTACAGAATGACGATATATTGAATAGTAATAATTGGGGAAAATGCCAGCCAAAAATAGAACCAAAAATGGGATTTGATATAATGAACATTTCAAAGGATTACAAATGTAGTCCATCATTTGGTCAAACCCTGGATTTTAACTGTTTGTATAGACATATATACTGTATATATAGAGATAAGCCACACACCCACAGGTCAAAAACAGAACGAGTTCAAGATCCAAATCCAAAACCAAAAGAAGAATAACGCTGCGGGAGGAATTGAAACCTCTCATGGGAACTGAAGCTACATAAACTTAAACTACTCAAACCATAAGAGAGAAGTGGTCTCTCAGTGCCCAGTTTATAGTCGTTTTGTCACACAGATTGAGGTGTGCTCTATTTTTATGTGCTTGTGCAATAATTTGTTGTTAATGAATCCGAATGAATGTACAGTGGACGTTTGTGCAGAAAATAAATGCTGCAGCTCCTCCAGACCAACAGATGTTTCCCGTGTCTTGTGAAGTGACGGGGCTCCGCAGAGAGAAACGTTATCGTCTCCGACCAAAACTCCGGTGTTTCCCCTGTTCCCTCCGGCCGCGGTCGGGAGGCTGAAGCAGGAAAAGTCAACACTAAGATCAGCATTGATTCATGGAGAGACCTTCGTCTGGTCAGCTAACATTACCGCCAAGCAGCTGAAATACAGAGCGATATTGTGGTTTTCGCTGACGTGTGTCGCCTCACTGTGCTGAGCGATGCTCGTTCATGTCTATGTAGAGCGAGCACAAGCGCGGGCAACAGGACGCTGACTTTCGTTGACTTAACGGCCACAGGTGTCGCTGTTAACAAGCAATTTCTGATTCTTACAAACAGTCCTGTTATGTTCTGGTTAAACAAAACGTGGACCCAAAAGCAGCACACACTAGTCAGGTTTTAAAGGTGTAACAAGAAATAATTTATTAATAATAATAAATTTCAATGGTGGACAGGGCAGGTCTCTCCAAGTCTGTTGTGGATGGAATGAAGACTTGAAAGTCTTAAAGGGGAGCGAGGAGCATGGGGAATGGGGTTCCAGTGTTCCTCCAGATGGTAATCCCAGTCCACTGTGATCCAAGATGAAGCAATGAGGTTGGAGAGTGAGCAGGTAGGTACAGCAGGAAGCGGAGGCAGCTGGCAGGTAGGTATACCACACTAGGGCAAAAATGATTGGTGTCAGCTGCTCCAGCAACCACCTCCCAGGAGAGGGAGGAGGAGATGGCCACACCTCCTTCTCGACAGACAGACCAGACTAACAGGGTAAAACACACAGGAGACAAAAGGACAGGGAAACAGAGGAAACACAGGGAAACTACTACACTGCCCAGGTGATAACATGACAAGTCCCTTTAAATATTTACATCTTCATGTGGAGGTGCAATATTAAATCACTATAGTGCACCTTTAATTGTGTGTAGAAAATTAGCTTTTGATGATGTTGTCGGTCCTGCTGAACAGCTAAAATGTTGTTACTTGTTTTACTTTCTTTTTCAGTGTTAGAGATCTTTATAGTGTTATCTCCAAAATTGACATAATCCAAAAGCTGTGATTACATTTTAAAAGAATGACTAATACCAGATAATGAAATATATGAGTATATGTTTGCGATGGGAAACCACAAGCTACATATGAGTCTACACATTTCCTCTGCATTCATGTGGTGGCACAAAAGCAACATGTACTCAAGAGAAAACATCACCTATTTATAACAAGTATTTAGATGAAGCACATTTTGGCACAATATCTGCCAGTTAGAGTGAAACATAGATTAGAGTTTTGACGTTGTAGCAGCAGGTGTAAAGCGTTTATCAAAGTAAATTTGAAAGAAATATTATTTTGGAATATTTTTTAAAGCCTGAAAACAGAGCCATGAGGAGGTGCAGAAGTCTAGTTTTCTCTCAGAACACTTGAATTACAATACACCGAAAGGTTATTATGGAGTTTTTGCCCAGTGATGCCAAAAATATACTGCCTACTGCCACTTTAAGTGTAATTTTGCAGCCTAGAAAATTGTGCACATCTCCTTATTTAGACACTACTTAAATGGTGCTGTTTTTAATTTTATGAAATTGATAGAATGTTATTTATAAATCAAATTCCTGTTAATGAGGTTTCAGCGAGGCAGTGCCTGGAAAGGGAGTGTTTGTACGATACATGCTGTTAAGATTTTGATGCAATGGAAAATGGTGAGAAAACAAATGAAGTCGGTTTATTGGCTGACCTAAAAATGTACACAATACTACAGGAAGTGGTTTCCAACTGATGTCAATTTATGCTTTAAAGTCTAAAACCTACAAATGTAATTGTTTGTTGGGATTAGTTTGTATTTTGATGATCTGTAACTGGAGGTCACGGTTATATATTTTAGTTACTGAAGCAGTAAAAGTAGAAACAAAAGCAAACTTCTGTCAATTTGCTCTAAATATGACATTAGCTTTGCTCGCTTTGTTCTTTCAACAATGAAAGCAGATAGGGCCCCTTGGATCACTTCCTTTAGAAACCATAAACACACACACATAACGGAGGTGATCTAAATGCTCTGACAGGAAATAACCTTGATAATGGAAAGCGGCTGTTCTTCTTTCTTTTTCATATGATGAGGATGGTGATGAAGATGGCTGCTGTCTCCACCATCTCTCTGCTCCTGCTCTGCTGCTCTGCCATCTCCTCCACAGGTACCGTACAACTACACATTTACATTCCTCATTAAGTAGTAAGATGTTACAATGTGTAGTGTTACCAGTAGTATAGATCTCTATTATATCAGACTTCAAACGTACTTCCTGTAAGTAACATTTCTGATGCTTTACATTTATTTTCATAAGATTTTTAAAAGCAAAACCTCCTTTTAAAAGAAAAGAAATCATATTTGAACTCTCTGGCCAACTGAATACTCCAAGTGCTTCTCAAATGTTGTACTTCTACATTACTAGTTGGATGAGGGCCTTTAACATGTTTCCAACCCTGTCTGTTCTGTTACTACAAATCAAGTATTAACGGCAGTCATTTTCCAACGCATGCTGTAGTGTTTTAACATTTACATTTGTTTCAACACAGTATTTATTTCACATTAAGAGTTGCTGGATTATGTGTAGTTTATCAAAATAATGAAACTGTGAGCTAATTTTTATATTTTCAAAAAAATATATAAACTCCAGCTATTGCTTGTTTTTGCCAATTCATATTAATAAAAATACATTTGGTATATGCTCATCTAAACACACGATTAAAGCAGTTTAAAAAACCTGTTCTGGAAAACACATACAAAATAATAGTAAAATAATTGGCATTTAAGTTTTTAAGCTTTTTTAAAAGTTTAAATTAAGTTTTATGTAAGGCATGGATGATGGATATACGGTAAATGGGTTAAAACATGCAAGAACACTGGACTGATCCTTTGAATTTGACTATTTTATTGACTGAAATCCTCAAAAACTAAATAGATGAGATCCAAATTAAAGGCTATTTTCTAAATCGAAGTATGAAGTTGAGTCATTTCTGTGGCACAAAAGGGGAACCAACAAAATCTGGCTAAAGTCGCAGACACGGGCCGGGTTGAGGGTTTAATTCCTGCCGACATGAAACAAGTTCTATTATATGAAAAGACTGGTTTACATTCATAAGTGTGTGTGTGACTGTACTTGTTAGTATAAATGTCTTTTCTATATTTGTTTTTCCGTCCCTGTTACATAGCTGTTGCTTTGTTGAAAAGGCAGAGTTTGTGATTGCGGGCGAACGCGAGTGGAAACCTCTGCCAGAAATATATCCGAGCTAGACAAAAGAAATCATCAAGCGGCATTAACCTGCAGCAGAAACGCGCTGCTGATGTGGTAACATCGGTCTGAAATGAGGTTACGCAGGACGAACAGGAAGCAAAGCAAAGGCGCTTCAGTACAGGTGACCTACAGACGCAGCAGGCACACAATGCAGAAAAGCAAAAATATAGTATAATTGATAATAAGATACATGAATAAAATGAATTAAATGCAGCAAATAATAGCCACGTTTCAGACAGTTATGATACATAAACAATGATACAAACTATAGATAATTATTTAACTTAATAGTGTTCAAATACATAAAAAGGTAGAAATCCTAAAATTATCACAAGTACCATTTTTTAAATATAATATATTTTCATTTTTAGTCTTGCCTGTCAAATGTAAAAACTGGTCAAGTTGTAGTTGATAAAAATAATGAAACTAAAATATTTTTTATGTTTTCAAAAGCTATTTTAATGTAAACTCAAGCTATTCCTATTTTTATCATTGCATATTAATAAAAATGCATTTGCTCAACTAAACACATGATTAGATATAATTATCAAAAAGCAGTTTTAGGTGTTGCAAACTAACAGTTTGAGGATTTTATTGCCTCATATTTTTAAATGTCAAAGTTGATGTTTGGCCAGTTGCGAGGTTGCATCCTCGGAGGCGTGAAGATGTGGTGTCACATACAGCGTGCAAGCATTCTTCTGTTGCTTCCTGGAATTACACTTTGTTCTGCGGTCATAAAACGGCTTCATTTAATCATCAAGAACTGAGATCTGAAATCCCGACAATTCTCATCATCTCTGTCTCCAGATAATACATACTGCTCCTAATAGTTCTGGGACTTTTCTTTCTGTTATCTTTAAGAGGGGGCATAATGGGAGAAATGTCTTAAAGGTCTTATTGATGGCATTTTTATGTAGACAAATAATTAAAAAATAATAATTGGGGCTGTCAAAGTTAACGTGATAATAACGTGTTAACGCAAATTTGTTTTAACGCCACTAATTTCTTTAAACGCATTAATGCAACCTGCAATTTTTAGGTTGTAGTGGGCTCAGTTTTAAAGCTAGAGTGAAGATACTGGCATCATATGAAACTAGAAAAACCTGAGGAATCCATTGGTACCAAGGAGGCTCCAAACTTATGCACAATTTTGGCGAGGAAAAACTGGCATGGCCATTTTCAAAGGGGTCACTTGACCTCTGACCTCAAGATATGTGAATGAAAATAGGATCTATGGGTACCGACGAGTCTCCCATTTACAGACATGCCCACTTTATGATAATCACATGCAGTTTGGGGCAAGTCATAGTCAAGTCAGCACACTGACACACTGACAGCTGTTGAGTTTGCCGTGTTATGATTTGAGCAAAATGTATATGCTAAATGCAGTACCTGTGAGGGTTTCTGGACAACATTTGTCATTGTTTTGTGTTGTTAATTTATTTCTAATAATAAATATAGACATACAATTGCATAAAGCAGCATATTTGCCCACTCCCATGTTGATAAAAGTATTAAATACTTGACAAATCTCCCTTTAAGGTACATTTTGAACAGATAAAAAATGTCTGATTAATTTGCGATTAATCACGATTAATAATGGACAATCATGTGATTAATCGCCATTAAATATTTTAATTGATTGACAGCCCAAATTTTTATATAAACAAATAATATTTAATACATATTTTCTATATATTTACAAAAAATTTAGTTTTGCTTCAGAATTCCAGACAAACTCGAGTCTGATCTTCATCTCTAGTATATAGAAATGGCGTTTGGACATTAAAAGACAGACGCATACGGGAGTGTGTTTGGTGTGTGGCTTTTTAACAGACTGTGGTCTGAACAGAGACAACAGGATATAATACACATCCACCTACAGTGTACTCAGGCTTTGTGATGAGGTGAAATGATGTGTGCAGGACGGCTGCAGAGTTTCATTTCATATACATTTGTCTGTTTCGCACAGCGTGAAAGGTGCACACACACACACAGCGTGAAAGGTGCACACACACACACACACACACACACACAGTGTGAAAGAGTACGAGCAGATTAAAAAATATTTTTAAAAAATAAAGAAAAAATTGACACCTGAGAAAAATGAAATTAGTCCTAAATACATGATGGAAAAGCTAATAAATAAGTATGAATCCAAACAAATAATATTCAGCATCTAATATACATGAAGAACTTCAGTCAAACTTGATTGTGATTGATTTGAAACCTCAACTAGTCATTAATGATTTGTCAGATTTGTACGTAGACATGAGATAATCCAACATTTCAAGATGAGTTTCATGCAAATGACGCTTTTCACATGCCACAAAACATATTTATAACTGATCCCATAAAGAAGCTCAGCTGCTGCTGACTCCGTCAAAACCGCAACACTGAATAGAAGAAATAATGTTGTGTTATTTAACATGTTATTAATGATGCCACATGTTTCAGATGTCCATCCTGTCAGTAATTTCTCCGCACAGAGAGTGTGTTTTTATCTGTTTACCTCCACAAGTCGATGGTTAGTTGCTGCTCCGTGTTCACAAGAGGACATTGCTGGCTCTATTTTCATGAACCCAGCGGCATGGCCACATCGCAGTCAAGTGCGCCCTGCTCAGTGCGTCGGGAGCGTGCCAAACGCACTTTTGGTATTTTCGATGTTAGTCTCCACCACTGTTGATATGCAGAAGAGACTGTGTAGAATAATTAATCAAAACAATATGTTTGATGTGCACACAGTGGGCAACCTCTAGTCCTGAAAAATGAAGCCAATGCTGAAGTGCCTAAACTTGCATTGTTTCTAATAGCCAGCAGGGGGCGACTCCTCTGGTTGCAAAAAGAAGTCTGATTGTATAGAAGTCTATGAGAAAATGAGCCTACTTCTCACTTGATTTATTACCTCAGTAAACATTAGAAACATGAGTTTATGGTCTCAATCGCTAGTTTCAAGTCTTCTTCAATACAGCATGATGTTCATTTAGTAAATTATGGTCCCATTTAGAGTCAAATAGGCCAAAAAGCCAAGATGGCGACGGCCAAAAAGCCAAGATGGCGACGGTCATGTATTGACACAGAATTTGGTACAGATATTCACAGAGTTGTGTCTATTATATCTCACTACATATAAGAGCTGCCTCTTTTGTTCTTGAACAACAGAAAGAGGCAGGAGGTGGTGGGACGGTGTTGGTTGGCACACACTCAGGGTGTAAGAGACGACGCTGGCGTTTGTCGTTGTGTTGGTTCCTCTGTGGTCTTACTGACTCTGCTTCATGCCCAACTAATGAAGTTTCATCTGAATAGAAGAAATCTTGTATTGAACATAGCAAAAACTGTGAAACTATTGTTTTTTAAATGAATGTTTGAGGCATACTTAATATTCACTCAGTCTTTGATTCTCTGTTTCTTCACCTTTCTTTCTGTTCCAAAGATTCTGAGGAGAAGTGCGACCGCTCTGCTGCAATAGGCGACGACATTACTCTGCCTCTGTCCTACAAACTGAACAAGTCAGATAGACTGACATGGATGCACGACAAACAAGTTATCTTAAATCGAAGAGAAAACTACTTTATTAGTGGGAGCAAGGAGGATATTTCTGAAAATGGATCCCTGAAGCTGACAAATCTGTTGAAAAACAAAGAAGGGACATACAAACCTGAAATTCATGATGAAAACGGAATAGCAAAAAAGGATTTCAAAAGCATACATTTATGTGTGTTGGGTGAGTAACAACAAATTGTTAGTACATTTCCTTTATTCAGTCAAGCATATCTTGATTAATCTTGTGCATCCCAGAAACAAAGGACATCTAAAAAGTTTTCACTGTTACCTTATCTGTTGAATATGTTCACATATTCACACGATATCAACATGAAATAACTATTTTTAATTATTTATGTTGTCTTAAAGAAGCTGCTATATGCGTACAATATAATCAACAAACATCAGAAACAACATTTGGTTTAATATCATGTCATTAGTTCAGATCACTACATTTGTTTTCATATTTTGCTCGTCACGGAAATGATAATTAGTGTTTTTACAATGC
The DNA here is from genome assembly GCA_916700995.1 of Hozukius guyotensis. NCBI lineage: Eukaryota > Metazoa > Chordata > Actinopteri > Perciformes > Sebastidae > Hozukius > Hozukius guyotensis. Next base: position 37,014 of record CAKALU010067900.1, on the reverse strand, counting down.
AAAATGAGCACCACTTTACATCCTGTTTGATCTACTCTACTCAGATCGTGTCCCTGGGGCTAGAGTGACAATTGATTGTCGGACGATTCCCGAATCTGTCAGATTTACCTGCAAAGTTGCTCAGGTGAGAACAAAATTTCTGATTTGTCATTTTATTATTTAAGTTAGGAAAGAAACACAAGAAAAATCCAGCTCCAGCACAGAGTTTATCTCTGTGTGTTTTTGTGTTACAAGGTCTACATATTCTCATTAGGGCTGTTAATTACTTCAAATATTAAATCGCAATTAATCGCATGATTGTCCATAGTTGATCGTGATTAATCGCACATTTTTTCTGTTCAAAATGTGCCTTAAAGGGAGATTTGTCAAGTATTTAATACTCTTATCAACATTGGAGGGGACAAATATGCTGCTTTATGTAAATATATGTATATATTTATTATTGGAAATCAATTAACAACACAAAACAATGACAAATATTGTCCAGAAACCCTCACAGGTACTGCATTTAGCATAAAACAATATGCTCAAATCATAACATGGCAAACTGCAACCCAACAGGCAACAACAGCTGTCAGTGTGTCAGTGTGCTGACTTGACTATGATTTGCCCCAAACTGCATGTGATTATCATAAAGTGGGCATGTCTGTGAAGGGGAGACTCGCCAGCCACAACCTAAAATTGCGTTAATGCATTAAAGAAATGAACGTGTTACTATCGCGTTAACTTTGACAGCCTAATTCTCATGATAACCCTCCAATCCATTAATAACATTTAGACCCAGCAGGCCAAGAATCTCAAATTTGCATGGCTTCAGAACGACGAGGTGCTGAAAAAGGAGACAAATCAGACTCTGACACGAGTAGCCGAAGAGGTGGAAAAAGATTCCTTCAGCTGCAAAGTTTCCAACGAGGTCAGCTCTACGACCACTGCACCTGTTACACAATCCTGCTTTACGCCCAGTGAGTATTATCCAGTGGTTGCTACAGCCATGTCTCTGTGACTTTTACCTCACATGGGATGAAAATCACACAGTTTGATTAGAATTAATTGCATACAGAACAGTATTTATAACAATTGCTCAGTATTAAACACGTTGTTTATTGGGGAAGCACAGTAATTTAGTGGGATAATCACGTCTATAAATAAAAATAAACCAGTGAAATAACCAGAATCAGCACCTATTCAATGTGTTTTTCTTCTTCTCTTTTCTTCAGAAGAGCCCTTTTTCCCTGAAAAACTATTCGGAATTAATACCCGGATTGTTGTGGGCGCTGGAGGAGGTATGTAGCTCCTCGGACAAAGCATGGCAGTATCTTTTATCAGTTTGTATATGCTAATGCATAACTGTATATATCTCTCCTCATGGCAGCGAAGCCGGATCTTGAGACTGTTTCATAACCAGTTAAAAGTTCCTCGCGGTAGCTTTAAAGGAATTACATTTGCAATTGTTGAGTTTTACCCGCATTAATTCAATTCTTCTTCTTCTCCGTCCTCATCAGGTATTGTTCTGGTGCTGATTATCGTCGTTATCGTTTGCTGCATCCTCACCAAATGGAAGAAAAAACTGCAAATGAAGGGTGACGTTTTCTTTTGTTTGTTTGTTTGTTTGTTTACCACCTGGTTGTCTTAATTAATGTTTTAAAAAATAGGCTCAACCTTTTTCCTTACCATAACCTTAACTTGAAATATTTGTGGCGCTATAGTGATAACATGTGTATTATTTATAATATGTATGGATATAAAAATATATGTGTCTTTATTGAACTTGAGCTTTCTTTAACAAGAAAATACATTATTTTCTTGCCAGAATAGTGAAAAATAAATGTAAATGATCATTTTCTTAATCAACAGACGAGGGGGAGCTTCGTTTGGCGTGGACCAATGAGGAAGAACAGCAACAACATCAACATGATCACCCTCCCGATCATCATCGTCATCATCAACATCAACATAACCATCCTCCAGATCAACGTCATCACCATCGCCACCACGAGCAGCAGCCGGCCGGCCACACCGGTCCTCGCCAACAGCGCTCCAAACAAAACCGCGACCAGCAGCGCCCCCGAGCCCCCGACCACCCCAAGGGTCAACCTCAGCCCAGCCCCAGAAGACCTGCACAGGTAGGAGGTTACTGTGGATCTCTTGTCTATCTGATGGAAACATCACTGTGGCGTCTGATCTCACTCTCTCACTTCTCACTTCTCACTTCCTTTCAGGTGCCCAAACCAGTTGACAACGTTGACGAGGAGCAGCCTCCTCCTCTGCCTCAGCCCAGGAAGAAAGCTGCCAAAGCACAGAGAGTGTGACGCCATGTGAGTGTTGGAGTTTAGAAAACGTAATCACTCCTCTTCTTTTCTGGGTTCACCTGCTCTTCTTATTTACATCTCTCCCCCCTACTTCTCTATTGATGCTTTTTGTTTCACTGAAGAAGATTAATTCATTCAAACTCAGGCAGGAAGTGCCCATTAAAGACTCTTCAGTCGGCGTTAAGCATCATGATTTCATCAGGATGTGGTGAAAATCAATTTCATCAAACTTCCAAGTTTTTTTTTGTGTGGTTTATAACCACTAAAGCAAAGTAAAAGCTTGTTGTTAAAGCTGAAGTCAAACTATGAATCTTCATCATCTTTCACTTTATTATGACATGAGGAGCAAACATTCCTGATATGTATAAAATTGTATGTAATATTTTAGTCATCATAATATTGTGATTATACGTTTAACTATTTTTTCTCAAACTATCAAACCACTATCTCATTATTACAATTGAATTACTTTATTATATGTGATAACAAATGATGACTGGAACTGGAACTTTTTTGATGTGGGTCGTATGTATACTCCTGTGTCCTGCGAGGTAAAATGACTGTTTTTGTGAATGTAGTCTGGTGGCTTTGAAGAGAGCGATATCAAAAGCTCCAGTTCCAAGTCGGAAAAGGCTGTCTGACGACGGCAGTGGACGGGAGCAGCAGGTAAACATATTTTAGCCATCTAAAAAAAAATCAATATCGGTTTAAATGTACGCTATATTTAGAATATTTTCGCAGCTTTACCTCGCCATCAGACAGCCCTTTCCAACTGGGAACTGAAACCCTTATATTGCTGTCATTTTACCTCACAGAACACAGGAGTTGCTGGTCTACTGCTGCCTCGATTGGTTAGTTTGTTTGTGTTATTTTATATAACAATCTGAGAACTGTCAGTGGCAAAAACAAGCACTTTCAGTGGACGTAAACTGACGGTGCCAGGTTGCCCTAAATGATTACATTACAGCTCGTTTAGCGGCTGGCAGCTGCAGCGTTCTCCCTCAATACTGGACCGAATTTCAAAAAGTGTTGTCCCCATGAGTCACTTACACACAAAAAACATGGGATACCAAAAAATGAAATAGTCATCCTTTAATATTCATTTTCAGACAAAAAAAAAGTAACTCTGTGTGAAGAGCTACCTCCTTGTCTCCTCTTTTCCTCTTTCATTTTGTTCTGCTCTCCTTTGGGTTGTTGTTTCTCTCAAGAATGAGAGGAAAGACTCCACAATGACACCGATCTGGAGAGACTATGAGGTATAAAAGGCCATTATTGCAAAAATAATGAGTTATTAAGGTCATAATCTCAAACTGCTATTCAGAGTGGGATTTGTTTTTTTAACATAACTCTTCCTTATACTTGAGTAAATCACATGTTTCTGTCAGATGACATAAATCATCATCCTAAAAATAATGAGCAAAATTCAGCAAACTAGACCATAAGCAGGGGATGCTTTAGGACGTGGCTACCTTGTGATTGACAGGTCACTACCATGGCGTTGTCCAATCTGGGAGTTGTCCGTGTTTACGTCTTACAACTTTAACCCTTTCACAGAGTGTTTTCAATTCATACTTAGCTCCACCCTCTCGTGTCCCTTCTGGTTGCAAAAAACCAAGATGGCTACGGCCAAAATGTCAAACTCAAAGCTTCAAAACGGCAGACCACAAACCAATGGGTGACGTCACGGTGACTACGTCCATTTCTTACATACAGTCTCGGTTTCTACCTGATAGTTTCTTTCCAGACAGACTTTACTAAAGATTGTCATTTAAGTTCCTTTATGTACATTTGTATGCATCTCTTTTTAATCTAATTTTTTTGTATTTGTGTGTGAATTCATGAATAAAAGAAATGTTGACGACTGTAATAAATCCCAGAGACAGACAGGTCACATTTTCTTCGTCTGACAAACTATCATTTATGCTTTATTTTTGGAAACTTGCTCATCCTGCAGGGTTGGCTCGTGATCATGATAATAAAGTGAATAAATGTCATACATGTGTTTATACGCAGAAAACATACCATACCATGTCATACTTTTCTATTTATCTATAAAACTACCATGCCAAAGCATTTATCCACCGAAGTATCTGCTTTTGATGTAAAAATGTGAATTTTCAGCTGTTAAATAAATGGTGTAAATTCTGATGTGACATTTCCAGTGAAATATAAGCAGGGGAAATGACTGTTTCACACTGCGTCATTTTCACCTCTGCAGCTCGCTGTTTTTCAGGCTGAATGCTCAGAATAATGCAGGCAGACGCTGTCTGTGCGTGTGTGTGTGTGTGTGTGTGTGTGTGTGTTAGTGTTAGTCACATATCCTGTATTTTTTGCTGAAAATGTGTTTGTGGTTTTGTGAGTGTATGCTCAGCTACTTTCGAGCGCTAGATTAGTATCTGGTGTGTGTTTTCCTGCATGTGCAGCTTCTTTATGGCGAAAGAAAATGACAAAATTTACATTTTTACATTTGCAGCTACTTTAAAGTGATCTTAAATTTAAATGTGTTTTAATTTTACTTCTCCTCTGCATCATTGTGTTCTGCTGCTGTTCCTTTACACCCACGCTGTGCTGCTGTTAACCTATTTTCACATCCTTCATTCTCTCTTTATATATTGTCCTCTTGTCATAGTCTCACGTTATAATAATATACGAACGGTTGTTTTAAATGTTGATTGCACATCGATGAAACGTGTGAGATCCAGTTTTTCACAAGACAGGAGGAGATATTAAATGAGTAAATATTAATTATCTGGTGACCCCTGAGATCTATCCTGCGTCCTCTTCAGGGGGTCGTGACCCCGCAGCTATGGAATTCAACACTAACACATCAGCCGATAATGTATTCTATGTTAATATATGCAAAGCACAATCTAACACCTTATCATACAGTGCATGAAATTATCACATTGACTGGCAATACTGGTGTACAATATGTTAGTGCTATAGTTACTGTATATGTTTTTTTAATTGTATTTTGTTACTTTTTATTTAACTATTTATGTGACTATAATCCTGCCGTGGTGTCCAGTTCCTCAGTCTAAGTGGTGATTTGTTTTTTACCTTTTTTTCCTGTTGGGCAAAGTGATTTATTGGTTGCATTCAGTGGTTGAATGTAACTAAAATACATTTACTCAAGTTCTGCACTTAAGTACAAGTACTTTACTTTCCTTTTATGCTACTTTATACGTCTACTCCACTTCATTTTGGAGGCACTACATTTATCTGACAGCTTTAGTTACTTTGCAGATTCAAATTAATAAAACTAAATTTAAATCGACTAATACATTATGATATATGATTATAGATTAAGCTACCCAGCAGTATATAAAAGTAATTAAAATTAGCTCCACATTATCAGCTGCATCATTAAAGTGATGAACACATTAATGCATCAATAATTATAATCCAGTGATCGAATATATATTATTCTGACATGGGACATACTGCATAATGAGTACTTCTACTTTTAATACTTTAAGTATATTTTGATGCTGATAATTTTTCCACTATTACTTCAGTAAGATTTTGAATGTAGGACTTTAACTTGTAACATCTCACTGTGGTATTGCTATACTTTTACTTAAGTACAAGATCTGAGTACTTCTTCCACCACTGGTTGCATTTAACACTGCATACAGATTTATTTAATTCTATTAAATTGTACATGGGAAGAAACTTTAGAAATATCAGCCAAACAGGATGCATGCCCAGGTGTACACCTGCAATTATGGGGGACAAATAGAGAAAAGAAAACATCCCATTTTCTGACTTTTACTTAAAAGATGTTGTCTGCATTGACTCCTCTTGTCCACTAGATGATGCTGTAGCTTCACGTACAGAGGGCCAATCAGTTGAAATGTGAGACCTGTTCTCAAACATGCCAAACTGATTAGCTTTAATGCAGTTTCTGCATATTGAATTTATATGTATGATTTTTATGTCTATTCGGTTATGTTCCTTTTAGGGCTGTCAATCGATTAGGATATTTAATTGTGATTAATCGCATGATTGTCCATCATGATTGTCTCACCAAGGGGAGACTCGTGGGTACCCATAGAACCCATTTTCATTCACATATCTGGAGGTCAGAGGTCAAGGGACCCCTTTGAAAATGGACATGCCATTTTTTCCTCGCCAAAATTTAGCGCAAGTTCGAAATAAATCCTAATCCTTAGTTTAGCTTTTAAACTGAGCCCGCTACCACCTAAAAATCGCAAGTAGCATTAATGCGGTAATGAAATTAGTGGCGTGAAAACATATTTGCGTTAACGCCTTATTATTGTGTTAACTTTGACAGCCCTAGTTCCTTTACAGGTTAAGAAAATCCTCCAATCCCCAAACATCCTTTAAAAGCTCACTGGATTATCTAAAACCATGAGTAGCCTAATGATGTGATAACACATTACACAGTAAAAACACATCTAATAAATCCAAGAGATCATCATCAACCCCTTCAAAATTTCAGCCAGATTTATACATTAAATATATATAGTACTATTTCCTAAATCTGTACTGTCAAAGTTATTTCTCTGAGGCCAGAAGAGGGCGCTATAGGTCCATGTTTTCTACAATAGGTCAGTATGTTGGCATTAGAGGTACACTGTCTCATAGCTCACACAATCTTGACACTTGACCTTTGAATGAGCACAAATTAAAGTGTTATTCAGTTTGTATGAAAGATTTGCATTTTTCACCAAGTGTGAGGTTTTCAATGCTTTTCTGTGATTTTCTATTTATCGCATGAATGTGATCTGTTTGTTTCATTTTTTTTTCTTTCTTCTGTCTTGATTTTTGGATAAATTAACATTTTTAAAAAGCAGTTTTTATGTGCATGTTGCATGAACATTCTCATCCAACTTTATAGATTTTTTAAAATTTTATTTATTTATTTTAATTGTCAATTTGTTTTACTGTTTCTTTTGCTGTTTTTACAATGTGAAGTGCCTTTGAGTACTTTTTAAAGCACTATATAAAATAAATGTTTTATTATTATTATTTAAAAAAACATTAGAGGGGAATAGTTGTCAAATTTAACTCCATATAAATGAATTCTGAATACTTGATTTTCGGATAAATTAGCATTTTTAAAAAGTAGTTTTCATGGGCATGTTTCCTTTTAAAATGCATGAAAATTCTCATCCAACTTTATGGATTTTTTAAAAATTGTATTTAATTATTTAAATTGTTATTTTTTTACTGTTTTCTTTGCTGTTTTTACCATGTAAAGTGCCTTAGAGTACTTTTTAAAGTGCTATATAAAATAAATGTATTATTATTATTATTTTTAAAAACATTAGAGGGGAATAGTTGTCATATTTAACTCCATATCATTGAACAACTTCTTAATTTCTTTTCCCGTCATGGCTGCTGTGTTGCTGCTTTAATGCACTTTGTTGCTTCCCTGTGAAGAACTGACTAAAGTCTGTGTATATATACAGATCTAATTCATTTTAAAGACATTTCTACTACTACGACTGTTGCTACTACTACTACAACTACAAAAAGTACAAGCATTACTACTACTACTACTACTAATACAAGAGTTGAGATTGAGGATTAAAAAAGTTTTGATGCCCTGCTGGTATAAATTATCTGACTGTATTATCTGACTCTGTACTTTATCACATTACTGTTTGCCTGCAGCTTTGTCTGCTTTCTTACAGTAAAGCAGGGTCATCATCTAAAATGCATCATACATATCTGAGGTGGCAGCCTGGCAGTGACTGGTTTGAAATAAAAGTCCGTTCGTAGTCCATTAAAACCAGATCCAGTGCCAAGAATCCACGACCTGGTTAATGACTGATAGGGGAGTATAAGATAACGCTGTGTCCGGTGTGAACAGATGCTATACCTCGTCGACACCACATACCGTAGTAGGCACTTGATTCCTCTCTGCCACACACATTTTAAAAATAGGATACTGAAATGTATCACAGCAGATGACCCAGGAAGCTTTAACCTTTGACCCCCGAGGTCACACACCCAAACCTCTGACTGGGCGGTGAACTTTGGCCTGCCCAGTGGCTCTGTGTAAATACACCACAGGACTGTAACTGACAGCAGGCATGTGTCAGGCATGTTTGAAGGGAAATTTTGTACACGTGGTTGTTGTACCAGTTAAAGGGACTGTTTGTAACTTCTTACACGTATAAATCACCCGGGTCGGTGTCCCATGCGCGCTCGCGTGTGGCTACGCTGTTCAGACTCAGACTCCAACACAAACTACACGGAAGCACCAAAACCGCAAAGTTATATCTAGTGAAGCCCGTCTTGCAAAACAGTGTTGGCCGCGGTCGGAGGACGCGTGGGAGACGTCCCATGCGCGCTCGCATGTGCGTGCTCGCGTGTGGCTTCGCTGTTCAGACCGCTCCTCTGCCTGCTTGTCTTCACTCACACAACGCGTGCGTTCTCGCCCCACCTCACGTTCACGCGCGCTCACTCCACACTGCAGAAGAGTTAGTTTAGCTTTGAGAATATCTAGTAAATGTACAGTGGACGTTTGTGCAGAAATAACTGCTGCTGCTCCTCCAGACCAACAGAGGTTTCCCGTGTCTTGTGAAGTGACGGGGCTCCGCAGCGAGAAGCGTTATCGTCTCCGACCGGGTGCCGGTGTCTCCCCTGTTCCTGGTCGGGAGGCTGAGGCAGGAAAAGCCAACACTAGGATCAGCATTGATTCATGGAGAGACCTTCGTCTGGTCAGCTAACATTACTGCCAAGCAGCTGTAATATAGAGTGATATTGTGGCTTTAGCTGACGTGTGTCGCCTCACTGTTTTGAGCGATGCTCGTTCATGTCTATTTAGAGCGAGCACAAGCGCGAGCAACAGGACGCTGACTTTCGTTGACTTAACGGCCACAGGTGTCGCTGTTAACAAACAATTATGATTCTTACAAACAGTCCCTTTAAAGCAGCTTTTTGAAAGGCAATTTGATCCTAAACCTGTAATAGATTAATAGACAAGCAGTAGTAATTTAAACTCCATCATATCAGAGGTGGTCCACACTGACTGGACAATATCTGACATGTAATTAAGACTAATATGTGCACCATAGACCTTATTGTGACAGATTGATATATAAATAAACAGGTTCGGAAACTTGTGTTTGGTGGATTATTTCTCTGTTGTTACAATGCTAATTGGCATTGTATTTTTACATGGTTGGAAAGCCTGTTTATTTACCTTCACAATGATTTCCAACTTGTAAGGATCATGCATTTGTGGGATGAGCAGCACAGCTGATTATGTGGGGAGCGCCCAAGAAAAAATTACCAAAATTCTCTGCCAGTGGTAAACAGTGTATTCTCCTGTTGGTATTGACTCTTGTTTTGAGTTGCTGCTGTGCTGCTCATCCCACAAATGCATGATCCTGAAGGTGAATAAACAGGCTTTCCAACCCATGTAAAATACAATGCCAATTAGCATTGTAACAACAGAGAAATAATGCACCAAAACACAAATTTCTGAACTTTTTTTCCCCAGTTTCTGTGCACCATAGACACAGATCATAGATCTCTCCACCTGGGACCTCCCTGCTTCCCTCCACTCCTCCTCCAGCCACCTAACTTCCGGCCACTCTCTCTCTCCTCTACCAGCCTCTCTCTCTATCAATCTCTCCTTCATTCCCATGCACACGTTAAACCGGTTCGGTGTCAGTGTGTGAACAGATCTGGACTCTCGTTTTAACTGGATTAAAGGACCGTGTTCGTCCGTTTTGCTGTGCGGCTCCGCCCGGTGTGAGCTGCAGACTGACTGCTCTCATCTACAGAGTTTTATTGGATTGACCGACAGACAGACAGAGAGGACTGGTGTTACCCCACACGCAGGACAAAGAAAACGGGGGGAAATTAAGGGGGAAAAAAGCCAAGAGTGGGAGACAGAATAATGAAAATGGATAGCTGTGTCCTCACACTCGTCTTTGGTGTTTTAATGCTCGGTAAGAGACATCTATTTGCTTCTATTCATAGCTAATTAACTCAAGATACGTGTCGGCGTTCTCAAGCCAAACCCTGTGTGGAAATCTGTCAATTTAACCTTTACGTGTTTGTCTGCTTACGTACACGCATCGTAAAAGATAAATTAAAGCATTTTCTGTATCTTTTAAACCCACTAGCCAGTTCGGCATGCAATTTATCAAGCAGCAGTTCATTTAAATTAATTTTAAACCTTTTTAAGTGCTGCTAGCTGCTGCCATGCAGTGTATTTTGGATGGAAGAACTTCGGCGGTGCAACAAGCTAGCAGGTTTTAAAAAAGTTGAAAATTAAGTGAATAAGAAGTGTCGCTTGGTGTTTTTGATAATGCCGAATTGAAAAGTGATTTAGAGACATTGAGAAAAATCAATAAGCTGTGTTGTCAGAGATGTCTGCATGTGACGACAAGCAATAATTGCCAAAATGGCATGTTGTTAAACGGGGTTTGGCACGGTAGTCTCTCCCTGTGAAGGTTCTGGATAGACACCCTCCTGACTGTCTCACTGTGTTGAAACTGCCATACAATTGTGTTCAGCTAAGGTAATGAATTAATATAAGACTAATTATTCTATTTATTATATTATTCTATTTCTATTATATTATTATTTATTTATTATATTTATTCCTTATTGAACTAAAATGAAAAAACATGCAGTGTGTGACAGTTCTGTGGTAGGGTGAGGCACTATACTGGTGAAATAATACTTAAAAAGACTGAAAAACACTTTATAAGGAGAGAAAATCCAAGTTAAAGTCCAATTGTCCAAGAAGACATTAATTGTCCAACATGAGGTGACCAGCTTTGACAATGTCTTAGTAGCTTAGAAGTCAAACTGTGCTGGCCATCATGATTAGCCTTATTATTTTTGCCTTGTATTCATACCAGAGTCAAACCAGGCTGACTAATCATCCAACTGGTTTTGAACCAAAGGGCCAGTGATTAGGCTGGGGACAAACCAGGGCTTGTTCATTGGCCCACCTCAGGGCCAAACAAGGCTAAACAGGGCTTAACAAATACTGAAGTTGCCATATGTGTGTGGGTATATCAGTGAATGCCATAGAGGCTTAAATTAGTGCAGTGTAATATGATCAAATGTCGCCAGCACTCCTGTGGTGTGTGTGTTTCTGTAGGTGTGTGTGTGTATTCTGACCCTGCTGATGTGAAGTGACCATAGCGTACAAATGACTTCCCTTAACATGACATTGCAGACCGGCTATATGACCTGCTGTCATTTTTAATGTGGAAATATTAACACAAATCCTACTGTCAGCTGACACCCACCATTAACTTGCACAGTTTTGAGGTTCAGAACAGACGATGAGAAAGAAAAGGCACACTTAAGCTTTCAATTTTGACATTTTTTTATGCCGTCTGCTTCTATCATGCACAAGTCTTACATTCCCCCGATTTTGCCATTTATGTATGAGAAATATTTCATGACCGCCGGGTCAGGCCAAGAGAGCAAAGTGCTGTTCAAAGTGAAGCAGTTTCTGAGAGTTGAGTGGAACAGCACTTAAAATCTGAAATCTGAGGAAGAAACAGAAAATGGTCGGGACTATCAATCATAGTAAAAATAAGTATGGATAATTTATTCTAGATAGCAGTAGTATTTAGACATTTTATTTGAGTAAAAGTAACAATACCACAGAGTAAAAATACTCTGTAACCAGTAAATGTCCTTCATTCTAGTATTAGCATCAAAATATACCAAAATAGTACCAAAAATAAAAGTACTCATTATGCAGAATGGCCCATTTCAGAATAATATATATTATATTACTGGATTATAATTATTCATGCATTTATGTGTGAGCATCACTTTAATGTTGTAGCTTTTCTTACCCAATATATTGATGGGGAGCTTAACCTATGATAATATGTCATACTTAATAAGTTGATATATATTTTGTATTAATGATTTAAATCTGTAACTAGTAAGTTATCAAATAAATGTAGTCAAGTAAAAAGTACATTATTTGCCTCCAAAATGTTGTGGATTAGAAGTAAAGTAGCATAAAATGGAAATACTCAAGTATAAGTACCTCAAAATTGTACTTAAGTACAGTACTTGAGTAAATGTACTTCATTACAATCCACCACTGCTAGATTGTAATAATATTCTAGGTAGATAATATATCAAGGTTAAATAATTCTTAAAGGGCGTGTCCATCTGCGTTCTGTAACATTTTTTTTCAAATGGAAACGCCAACTTAGGCGTTGCAAACAGAGGTTCCCAAAGTAAGCTAATCAATAAGGTTATGAATAATGTGAATGTTAGCACTAGCTGAGTCAAAGCTAGCTTTGGTAAGTTTGCGAATAACTGAAAGGGTTAGTTTGGATTTTTTGAAGTGGGGTTGTGAGGTAAAATTGCTGCTTTTCTGAATGGAGTCTGGTGGACCTGATTGTATGAACCAGAGTCAGGAAACCAATGTTTTCGCTGACTCCAATATCTCCCTCTTTACTTATTGTCACATAATAAGAGATTTGGACATGCAAGTGGCGACCACCATGGCAGACTGCGATAGATCAAGATATCTGTCCGTCAAGCAACATTAGCCAGCTAAAACCACAATATCACTGTATATTTCACATGCTTGGCAGTAATATTAGCCTACCTGTCTAATTGGAATTTTACCAGCTCGGGGTTTGTTTGGATACCCAAAACATTCGAAGGCCCGGCCGATGTTGACTGGAGACGTCACCAGATATAACTTTGTTTTTTTTGTGCGTCCGTGGAGTTTGTGTTGGAGTCTGAGTTGTGGTGGGGGCTGGTTGTTTGTTGGCGAAGAGAGTAAAGGCACTTGCGAGCGTGCCTGACGTCACATCCGTTGGATTTTCCTGGAAAAAACGTTCCGCATTTTTCACATTAAAAGCAGTCTACAGGCTGATAGAAGAAACCCAGAAAGTCACGGAAAGTCTCATTTGTTAGGTTACAACCTGTTCACACATTGGCAATAAAAATAGTTACAGTCCCTTTTTAAAGGAATAGTTTCTACTAGTTCCTGGCAAGTTGTTTTTTGTACAGATTAAACAAGAAAGACATAGTTAGTGAGCTTCAGAGATGCTGAAAGGCAGATGTGGTTAGCTTTAGACAGAGCCAGGCTAGCTGTTTCCCCTTGTTTCCAGTCTTTATGCTAAGCTAAGCGTCTCCTGGCTGTGGCTTCATATCACCGGCATAGACACGAGAGTGGTGTCAAAACTTCTCACCAGAAAAACTTGCGCTCCCCACATGCCCTCCCATGCCACACGGTGTGACATAAAAATGTCACACTGTGCAATTTTTCTTTTCTTTTGATTCTTGACTTGATTATTCAACTTTCTGGGTGTCTTCAGGCTCCACTGGCTGTGCAGTATTCCCTCCAGGAGAGGCTGGAAATCGAGTTTAAAAACCATAAATCCCAGCACCTGCGGAAAATTTGAGACTCTCATTCTTAGTGATGAATGGCCCTCTCACCTCTCATACAGGTTCGCTGTATATGATGGTCATTTTGTGATATGGCACGGCAGAAATCTTATTGCACCTCTTTTGAAAGGACTAAATCCAGAGAGTGTGTTTGGGATGCTGCACCTCACCGGCTCTTCGTGCTGGATTTTCTTGAGCTGATTGAATCACTTTGTCATATTAGCTTGAGGTACGACGACAACAACAACCCCTGTGCTAGAATTTTGAAGTGTCACACTTGTTTGACGATAACATTGTGGCTGTCAGACTCCTCAGAGACCAGCGTCTGAGGAAGCCATCAGTTTGTGGTTTATCTGATATGAAGGTAAAGATTGACATAGATAGTGAACAGAGACGGAAGCATACAGAAGGTTTTATGTGGTACGTATTTCACTGTGACTTGTTACTTACGAAAGCAGAACAAGCAGCAGGAAAAGCTCCCAGTCAGCAGGCTCTCGCACGCATAACACCAGGCCAACTGCCAAAAACTCAAGTATTGATGGACCATACAACCACAGGACTTGTTTATGAAGCACTTTTTTTTAAACCAAAGCTGATCCAGGATTCTGTGGAAATGAAGAAGGAAGAAGACATTTGTTTTTCTACAAAAACAGACAGTTGCAGACAGTTATGGCTGTTAATGAATGTACTCCATGAAAAATATAAATCTTCTGTGTTATATATCTTAAAACTAGGGGTGTAAGAAAATATCAATACACTTAAGTATCGCGATATTATGTTTTGTGATTCTGTATCGATTCTCAAAAATCATTTTTTAATTAGTTTACATGCAAAGATTTGTGGCAGACAGTAGCTCATTTTGTGTCCTGAAATTAGATTTAAAAAGTTGCAATATATCGCCTTGCTGCTACAGTATCGCAATATATTGAATCGTAACTCCTGTATCATGATACGTATCGTATCGCCAGATTCTTGCCAGCCCCACTTAAAATAGTTTTGTGCCATTATGAAACCAAAATAAGGCTTTCTTTGAATCCTAAATCTAAGCAATATAAACTTTTTAGTTTCATTTAAAGGAAAAGTACCCGGGAGTTTGTTAACAACCTGTCTGATCGTTTGACTGCTCAGGTTTTTTGGCCTGTTGGACCTATTTTTAGAGATGCTGCGGTGTGCTCAGCAATTACTTCGGTATCAGTGCTGATACTGACCTTATTAAGGTGATCTGATACTAGTTTATGACGTGACCGGTCCAGTTTCTTGGTCAATGTCTTTATAAAAGTCAGTGTTTCCTCTATCACTCACATACACTCAAAGTAATACGATATAAAACAAAGAAAAAGCAGGAAATCTGAGAGGCTGAAAACAGCATTTTCTTCCATTTCTGCACGAAAAATCAGATAGATAGATGTCAAACTTTTCTCTTGGTATGAAAAAAGTGCGCGTAGTCAACACCTGGCCCTGCTCAAGTGATCATTGTATTGGACAACCTGCCATAAAACAAATGTGTGTTCAGCTGTAGTTCATTAACGAACCCAGCAGCATGTAGCATCTCCACTTCACGTGAGTGCAGACGTCAGGGTCGGAGGTGGGTGTGTGGCGGCCTGCAGCCAGATTCCACCAACCAGACACTGCTGTGTTGCTACACGCTTCACTCAGCTGGAATGTCAGAGTTGTTCACTTTGACAGAGGAGGAATGTAAACCAGGTGGTTTGACCCAACCAAACCTCACAATATAACTAAACAGCACTAATTATATGATAAACACTTTTATTCTACACAAACTTCAATCTCTCGCTGTTGTTTTTTTTATGCTTTCGGGAAAACTGCTGGAGTGCTGACATAACCAGCGGTTGGTGTTCTTGCCAAACAAAACAACGTGGGCATGAGAGTGCAGAAATACATGTGCATGGAGAATTCAGGCTTTTAGCATCGTCAATACCGTTCAACTCTGCACAAGCTGCAACAAGCCCTGTGTGTGTGCATGTTGAAACAGAGTGTAGATTGAGATTGGTAATCTATGTGAGTTGTGGTCAGATTTGTCAACGCTACCTCTCAACCAATACATTAAACTTGGCCAGTGAAGCATTTAGCTCACTGCTATGTTACTGCTTTAATACAGACAGTCATTGTAGTTGTCAGTCTCGCTTCTAATAGAGCATACACATAAGATATGCTCCTGTAATCACTGCGTCGAGCATTGATTGGTCTCAGCCTTCAGAATAACGATCAGAGAGGTTTTGCTCACTGAAGTTAGACACTAAAATGGATCTCTAAAAGAATCCAGCCTCTGTTTGTTTCTCTTTAGCTACTTTAATCATTCTCTCCTTTCCTGAAGGTGGGTGCCTGGCCCGGGTGGTGACGGTGTCTCCTGGTCCATTAATCCGGGTGGAGGGTCAGCCGGTCTCCATCAGATGTGATGTCAATCAATACACCGGACCTCCTGAGCAGGTGAGTCGCTTTTACACCTCCGTATCACACCTGGGTGCATGTGATCTCTCTGACAGACGGATCGCAGGTTTAAAGGATGAGGTTGATGATTTTTTATGCTATATTTTGTCCACGAAAAGACCAAAACCAACAATATATTAGCCCGTCTTTCAGTTTCAACATTTGTATTGATGCGTGCATAATGCAAAGAGGGCACAACAATCAATAGTGGAAAGGTATGCAATAACAATAAAAGAAGAAAAAAAGATCAAATTAAATTATATTAATCTAAATAAATTAAATAAAATTATAACTAAATACCTTAAAATAAATACATTAAAATAAGTAACTAAAAAGAAAAATAAATAAATACAAAAAAATTATGAAAAATATATACAAAATGGATAAATAAATAAACCCAACTGACCATAAAGACTTAATAGTAGAAAGTATACAATAACAACGAAAGACAAAAGAAAAAAGAAAAGAAAATTAAATTGTATAAATCTAAATAAATAAAAGAAAAAAATAAGGAAATAAAAAGAAAAAATAATAAAAAATGTAATTTAAAAAAATGTATAAATAAATAAACCCAACTGACCATAAATACATTGTAAAATCACCAACATTTACATACATCTGTGATAAATTCCAAAAAGTCTGGGCACGTGATCATAAATGATATTAGCCCGTCTTTCAATACTGTCTGTGGCTCTTGGCTCCACGGCCATTGTTTAGAAGAAGAAGATGTAGATCTTTAATAGAATATAGTGTATATAGCTTAATTATTTATTCATTCAAGGTTTTTCAACCTGTTATGCCGCTTTTAGGTCCCAGAATTCCCTGCAAATAGAGAGCAGTTTAATTGTCATGTGACTATGGCATGTTTTAGTGTTCTGTTTTAAAGAACATGGAAGGAGCTCCATGGGGATCATGAAATAGTTATATTGACTACACTCAAACCTGTTGTGTTAAACATGCATCAAAGGATTGGGATGTTGGTTAGTCATGGAAATCTATATAATAAATAAATAAGAAAAATAAATAAATAATAAGCAATATAAAAAATAAAATGATTGAAATATAAATTAATTAATAATAATTAATTCACACACCAGATTCCCAACACCTACTTATATTGTAAATGGGAATTTTGACCAGATGAGATCACAAAGAACATACAGATTTATCCAACGAGGTAACCAAAATCATTCGCTATCCTCTTCCTCCTCTAATGTCAATCATTATTATCTCACTCTGTCCTGCAGGATTTCGATTGGACGATGTCCAGGGAGGCGAAGGGGGCGGAGATAAAGATCATCTCCACCTTCGACGCCACCTACTCCGACGTTTCGCTCAGCAAGCGCGTCGCGTCCGGCGACATCTCGGTGGTGCGGCTCCAGGACAACCAGGTGGAGCTGAAGATAGCGGAGGTGAAGGCGCTGGACGCCGGCTTCTACTGGTGTATGACGCCGAGCACCGACTCTGACATCAGCGGCAACTACAAGGCTCAGGTCCAACTCACTGGTATGGGAGAGATGTGTGTGTGTGTTTGTGTGTGTGTGTGTGTATGAGAGAGAGTTTTGTCCTTTTGAATTATGTCCATTTCAACTTTGTGTCTCATGATCTAAATGAAAAATTAACTAATTTATAATAACATGTAAAGCTTCTGACCAATGCTAGCTGTCTTCACTGTGTTTTACAGTGTGTGTGTGTGTGTGTGTGAAGCTAGCTGGCAATGCTGCTTCATTTAACAGCTATCCCCATGACTTACTAATGCTCTACTGACCATGTATATATCCTCCCTCACACACTCCCACTGGTTTGAGACAATTACTAGCTTATAATTTGGCTTTCATGCACACCTCTACTCACTCGTGGTGGGGAGCAGATGTCAGGTGGGAGTACTTGGCTTGTGTCAGATTAGGGCCAGGGAGAGAAGAAGAATATAAATATCATAAGGCATCTGATGAAAGCTCTCCACGGGGACAAATGTTAAATTACACGGTTTCTAGTGTTAAACAGTGAGTGGAAACGGTATCAACAGTCAAACATCAACCAAACGTGACATTTACATACATATAATTTCATCACCATCCATCAAATCACCTGTGAAATGATGACCAATATATTACACCTCATGAACACCTTCGCTTGAGTAGAAAACTGATTCAGCACCGTAATGGGAGCAGCTGCTGATGAGCAGCACAGCAGGGAGGAAGTATAACTAATTCTTCTGCTTACCAAACATGAACGATAATACGATTACATCAAAAAACACATCCTGCTTTACGATAATTTAA
>CAKALU010067900.1:0-10297 GCA_916700995.1 Hozukius guyotensis | reverse complement strand
AGCCGGTGACCTTGACAAGAGTTTACCCTAGCCTTAACCATATCCCAACTGTAAAGGGGTAGTTTGGGTGTTTTGAAGTGGAGTTGTATGAGGTACTTATCCATAGTCGGTGTATTACTCACAGTTAATGACGGTCGGCACGCCCCCAGTTTGGAGAAAAAGGCAGGCGTATCAGCACGGGAGCAAAGCAATGTACTGCTGTGGACGGGGGCAGCAGTAAAACGTATTTTAGACCCCTAAAAGAAAGGCTCACCTAAAAAAACTCCTGTCTGCTTCTCCAAACTGAGGGTGTAGCGACAGTTATCTACTGTATGATTCTGTCACTCCCCCTAATAAATACCTGCATTTAATGGTTGAATATTGAATCCTAAACCTTTTTTTTGGGTGAAATTTAGTACTTATTTGAACATTTGAGCTCCCTGTGAAGTTATTTTAGTTTTTACATACATGCACTTCCATTTGAACATGTCTGTTTTTAATCAGACGTCCCACTTAGGCTCATTTCCTGTATGTATACACCGTTTACCCTGCTCAACATCATACCATCTGGGGGATGGGCCGTGAAGAGAGCAACACAGAGAAAGGCATCGCTTACCTTGATTATGTCGTCATGTCGTTGCTTTTGTTTTTTGGCTGATTTTCACCCCAAAAAAATCTAAACACTTCTTTTTAAATTGGTTTAAACAGATTATTGCAGTAAACAAGATCGTCTTGCGCACAGCTCAGATTCAGAATATGCCTCCGGTAATAGACGATGAAGAGAAATGGGGAGAAAATGCAAATACGCCGCTGATTATCCACCAAGCTCTGAATGAGTAACACCAAAGAAGAATAAAAAAGTAATGAAAAAGAGAAACATAAACACCCATTTTTAATGAGAAAGGGGTTTGGAATACACTAAACTCCAAAAGGCTTGACCAAAATGTCCCAAAAGTGGATTAAACAAACTTGTAACCTCAGTAAAAATCAAATTAACCTGTGCTAAACTCCTCGCCACGACTACTGTTTGCAGTTTCCTATTCACCCTGTTGCAATGTCTTTAATGTATTCCTAATTTTTTTTGTTTTGTCTCTTTCCCCGCCAGTAATCCCCAACACCCTCAGGGTCTCCCCCGCGACCCCGCCACCAGCCATCCCAGAAGGAGGTGACCTCACGCTCTCCTGCAACGTCACCCGCGTGCTCACCCTCCCCACCTACCTGTCCGTCTCCTGGTTCGTAAAGAGGGGTGCAACGTCGGAGGAAATTCTGACGTTTGGTCCTCAGGGAGACGTGGTCACGGGGGCGAAGTTTGCCCGGCGCTACGCCGACGGAGGCATCCGATTGG
The DNA here is from genome assembly GCA_916700995.1 of Hozukius guyotensis. NCBI lineage: Eukaryota > Metazoa > Chordata > Actinopteri > Perciformes > Sebastidae > Hozukius > Hozukius guyotensis. The sequence goes on along the minus strand of CAKALU010067900.1, from coordinate 8,973 downwards.
TCCCCGGGAAGAACGGACTGTTTGAGTTGGTGATTACCAAAGTGACGACGTCCGATGACGGGATTTATGAATGCAACGGGACCGAGTGGACGCATGAAAGTGGAGGGAAATGGATAAAAATCGTGGAGAGCACAAAAGAGATGGGAACTGTTGCTGTTACTCCGACAGGTAAGAAAACAAACGGTAGTAGCTACAGCACGAGTGTTATAGTAGGAACAGCAGCATCACTATCTATCAGTGTAGCTGTAGTTGTGGACTTGCAGTTCATTAAAGCCGGTCGCTGCAGTGTTTACACCGGGGATTTAACATGGAGGCGAAGTGCTGTACTTGTATTGGATTGCTTTTCATCATTTGGCATCCTTAAAAAGTAATTGTGGTTGCTGGAGGCAGCTTCCATACTGCAGTTGTAACAAGATGCCTGCAGCTAATTCTCTGCATGTTAGTTGGAAGTTGTTAACATGTTTGAAGTATGTTATAGAGTACAAGAGGGTGATTAATGTACGGCTGGATTGCAGCTCTGTCATTAACCTTGATCAGAAAACAGCTTTTGCAATCTAAGCTACATTGGCCGCGCTAGCATAACACTGTGCTGTGTCCATCCGGAGTCCAACAATGTTATAGGAGCGCTAGAGCAAGAAACAAACATACCCCAAAGTAGACATCTCTTCGACAGCTGTTTCAGCCAGTCACGTTCAGCCATGGTGGTTGTTTCCCAGCCTTTAGCTTTTTGCATGCGCACACTTGAAGACCTCAAAAATAGGAGGGATTTTGAAACCAAAGCAGGGGATCTGTAAGTCCTCCTCCCAAGAAAAAAAAAATTTGAGTTTCAGAGACTTTGCTTCTAATTTTACAAGTATATTCTGGACCGTGTACACAAATTAGTTACACAAATAGTCCGTGGTCATGTCTATAATGTTAAATCCAGCAGTACATGTCTACCAGGTCCGGCAAGGACACTACGGGAGGCGCTGCTCCACTCAACTGGCCGGTCAAGCGGTGACGTATCCGATCGTTGAATGCATCTGATTGGTCCCTGGTTTTCTGCTTGCCGTTTCAAACAGGAAACAACATAGTGGCCTGCTCGTAAACTTTCTGTTATTCCGTCTAAACAATCCACCAAAATCTACTTCTGAAAACATTTTAAGCGAGAAATAGGCTATGCTACCGCTGAATCTGGTTTCATTTTAGAACTAGATCGCCTAGTTTGACAGCTTGGTCCAAGTTTCGTGAGCTGGATGCGTCGCGCTGGACGGGCTGTTCCCCGCCTTTTCATTTTGAAAGAGCAACGACCAATGAGGAAACTCCTACACTCGGCTGACCAATCGTGTAACTTCATCACTCACTCAGTGACCGACTTTTGCATTTGTAGGGCTGGCCCTCTGCGGTCCAGCCAAAAATTACTCAAGCCGATTAATCGATTATCAAAATACTTGGCGATTAATCGCTGCTCTTTTACTCTCCATTTTTCTCTCCGTCTCTCACTCTCACTTCTTCTTCTTCTTCTTCTCCTCAGATTCTTGTGCGTGCCAGGAAATTACATAATGTGTAGCTGTATTGTTGTCCGAGTTGAAACGGTAGACTTTTAGAGTCGTAGGGCTTATACACGCTGTACAGTGCCAGAAAAGGGAAAGAAGGGGTGAAAATTTTTCCTAAATCGGGAGAAATTACCTCGGGAGAAAAACCGAAGTCTCTCGGTAATATCGGGAGGGTTGGTCCTTATCTGTGACAAAATATTAAATTCGTTGACTGAAAAAGATGGTAGCAGGTGGTAAATCCAGGCTTCAGAAGCTCCCTTTAAACCCCGCGGTTGTCTACATCAGAGGGTTTCAAATTGTGAGGGGCGTGGAGGGAGAGACGTGGGGCGTAATTAGTGTCAAAATTCTCGGAGTCATAACTCAAATGCGAACACACAGACATGAGCTAATCCCGCATACTTCTACTGGTGCCAATTTTCTAGGGCCGCAGATGCAACGTCCAAGTGATCCTGTGTAACATAAACTTGGCATTAAGGGGTTCCCTGCACATCCTCAACAGTAATTACGCCTGAAGTAGTAGAAGTGCTGTGGTAATAAGATGGAATTACTCTAAAGGGAGCGATAGATAATCCTCAAATCTCAGTCTTGATAAATAAAAAGGTTCGTGCAGTGTGTGTGTGTGTTTCACAGCTTCCTGTGTGATACTGGAAGCAAATGAAGGATGAGGAGAGTGGGGGGGACGTGGGAGAGTTCCCTCTCTGTTGTGTGGCTGTCTTTATTTTAATGGCATCCTCTCCTCTCGGCCTCGCTCGGTCCCAGGAGGCTCGTGACCCTCACTGTCTGTCTTCTCGTCTCACTCTGTCCTCAGAGAGGCCCCCCTGCACTCACACTCTCTCTCGCTCATTCACTGCGGTTGCTGTGGTCACCGTATCTTATATCTTTTCTGGGCTGCCATATCCTCCTTTAAGTGCTGGAAAACACCCAGTGGTTTGTAATGAAACCAGAGATGAGCGGCTCACACGCACAGACGCACACGCACACACAGTTCTCAGGTCCATTGTGTGCCAGTCAGTTCATATTGACTTAGTGACTTGAGTAAAGAGGATGAGAAAAGTCAAACAGAGTTGGCTTTGTGTCTTTTGTCCTTCTCCAGACACCGTACAGAGACTCTTCCCCACATACTGGTGTCTAGGTTGTTACTGGCGACCCCTGATCCGACTGTTGAAGATGCAATTTACTGTCTTTTTTTAATAGAAAGTTCTTCTTTAGCATCACTGCTGAAAGGGAGAACTAAAGTTCACCTTCTATAGATTAAGCTTTTAAGATCCTATTCTCTCATCTTGTCTGATCTCAAACTTTGCTTCTGATGGATAGGATGACCTTTTATGCTCAGTATTTGTGAAGGATTGTTTAAATTGTATTATAAGTAGGGCTGTCAATCGTTTTAAATATTTAATCGCGATTGATCGGATGATTGTCCGTAGTTAATCGCGATTAATCACACATTTTTTTTCTGTTCAAAATGTACCTTTAAAGGAGATTTGTCAAGTATTTAATACTCTTATCAACATGGGAGTGGGCAAATACGCTGCTTTATGCAAATGTAGGTATATATTTATTATTGGAAATCAATTAACAACACAAAACAATGACAGATATTGTCCAGAAACCCTCACAGGTACTGCATTTAGCATAAAAAAACATGCTCAAATCATAGCATGGCAAACTGCAGCCCAACAGGCAACAACAAAGTGGGCATGTCTGTAAAGGGGAGACTCGTGGGTACCCATAGAACCCATTTACATTCACATATCTTGAGGTCAGAGGTCAAGGGACCCCTTTGAAAATGGCCATGACAGTTTGGAGCGTTATTTAACCTCCTTCCTGACAAGCTATTATGACAACTGTGCCTGCTACAACCTAAAAAATTGCGTTAAAGAAATTAGTGGCATTAGTGTTATTGCGTTAACTTTGACAGCCCTTATTATAAGACTTATTAAAAGCACTATTTGTTGAACCTTTATCTTGTTTATGTAGTATTTTGCCTGTAAGTGACTGACGCTGTCTCTGTCTCCGTCCTCTCAAGGTCAATCCCTCAGCGTGAAGGCTTCTTCATCCTCCTCCGCTCCCTCCTCCTCGCCTCTGCTCCTCTCCCCCGGCGACACGCTGACCCTCCTCTGCTCCGTCGCCGCCGACAACCTGCCGGGCCTCGCCCTGGAAGTGGCCTGGCTGGCCGACGGCCGCGACATCATCACCATGGAGCGCAGCGGGGTGGTGATCTCCAACACGTCCTCGGGCGGCGCGCAGGGGAAGCGAGGGGAGGCGAGCCTGGAGCGGACGGGAGCCGGAGAGTACAGGCTGGGGGTGAGGGGAGTGAGCGGGGAGGACGGAGGGACGTACGCCTGCCGCATCCGGGCCTTCATCGAGAAGGGAGGGAGGAGCTCGGGAGGAGGAGGGAGGTGGCACATGGCAGTCGAGAAATTATCCAGCCCTGTGACGGTGACGGTGGCGCAGATCAGTGAGTCCAAAATCTTTTAAAATGTTCAGATGATTAATGAAACTTAAAGACGTGAGTTGCTGAAATCACATCTGTTGCATAAAGAAACACATTTCTGGCAGAAAATGACATACAATCAACTGAAAACACATAATTATGACCTTATAAATATAATGAAATACCGTAATATCATGAATACGAGAAAGATGTCCGACACAGTGGAGTATTGGAAAAGAAAGTAGATGTAAAGGACCGTGTGCATGTTGTGATTTCATGATTCGTGGCTGTGTATGAATCTGGAGTCTCAAGGGGAAACTCTTTAATCCTCTAGTCAGCTGTCGACTCCTGCTGCGAGGACGATTGATTAGTCATGCCTGTCCTGCTCTCTGCTACCTCTGGCTATGCTGTTAGTGTGTGTGTATATACGTGTGTATGTGTGTGTGATGCTCCGATCCTGCTTCTAAAGAGCAGCGGTGTCAAACGCAGTCTACACGGCAATCCATTACTGGCATGGTGGGTGGTCTGTGTCTGTTCCTCTCCCTCTTTCACTGCCTTCTTGAATTTTTACATCATGTTGGGGAATAAAGTTGGCTTGTAAGGTGATGTGTTCGATACGGAATTAGTTTCTCTTTCCTCCTAAATGCATATATTGTTAATTTCGGATGCTCATTCACACCTTCGTTCTTCATATTCTCTTTTCTTAAGAAGGACGTTCCAACCAGGCTTGTAGGAACAATATCACTAATTTGATTTTATAACCAGCTGATCCGATACGTTTGCATCGTGTCTGTTACGTTCACTTTTGCTTTAAAAGCAGGTGTATTTGTCCTGAATCGTTGGGTCCAGGGTGTTCAGTTTTGGACACAACCTTCTTCAGTCTGTTAGCTCGCCGTGCTAGTTTGGTTAGCCCATTGTGGGCCATATACAGAAAAATATAAAGAGTCAAAAGCCAAACTATAGTAAATGAGTAGTTTTCAACCAGTTACACTGCAACAAAATGTGTTTCTCTAGACAAGAAAAACCCCATGTGTCATAGAAAAGGAATTATTGATTAATAAACACTACTAAACAGTTGTTTACTTGTGTTGCCCACATATTACAAACTGTATTTCTGTATCTGTTGCTCTTAAATTTAGTTTGAAATGAATTCAACATTTTTAAACTCTAATACAGTTCATGACCTACTGTAAGTGCCCACTTAAAATATTATGATGTTATGCGTAAATCTGCAAAGAAGTCAAGTTAAAACAGCCTGAAATTGCCAAATACCTATATTGGTTTCTGTTCATGAGCTAAGGACGCACTTAAAAGATTACGACGCAAATATAAATGTAGGATTTAAATCTCTAAGTCTAATATTAAAATGTAACAAAGAGGCAGAAATGGTAACGAAGAGGTTAAGACAGAGATAATTTCACTAAATTTAACCTAGTCGACATCTAGTGTTTAAACTACGATGTGTACTGTACATATAGTGCAGTTTATTAGAAATATGCTACAGCTATATTCTAGTTTTTATTAAAAAGTTCACCTGCGAGCCGTAGTTTGGCCTCCCCAAGGTTATCCCCTGGATGTATAGATCATATAACGAATGAGAAACTGCGTCAGGAGGAGCATCCAGTGTCATTAAGATCTATAGCGATACGGTTTTAAGTTACAGTGGTCAAAGAGTGGTTGATTGGACAGAAACTGTGGCCGTGTCTCCGGAAACATTTGAGTCGGCAGCATCACCTAAATGCTTCTATTACGTGGCCTGAGCTGCACTGTAATGTGCATCCGTACTATAGTGCCAACTGCCTCTGCTGCGGGGCTACAGAGAGCTACTTAACTTTGTTAAACTTGACTTATTAGGCATAAAGATTTGACTGCCACAGTTATGTCACAGCACTTCTGACAAATTCTCAATGAAATGAATGAAATGGACCTTAATGAATAAGTAAACACTTGTTACATAATCGCTCTCAGCTCAGCTACAGTACTATATTTGATGCTTTTGGGAATTCCCAGCAAGTGTTTTTGGCAGATGACTTGCTAAAAGTTTAATGTGGGCTCAAGTACCAGTGTGTCGTTTTATTTTAAGGAAGAAGACATTACTCTTTTTTTTTATCCCCTCCTTTCTTTTTTTGGGTAAGCCAGCCGTGGTTTATACAGTAGAGAATATAAAAGACTTTTAATCCAGTCCAGAGTCCAGTTTGCCTTGGTGCTTTTTGGCATTAATATTGTCAGTTTATTCCCTCTCAAGAGTTTGGGATGGACGGGTGCCACATGACACTGACGTCAAACGGGAATCTGACTAATTTAAATATTTATTAACATGTCATTTACCATTAAAAACCCTGCACATTCTGATTTTTGATCAGTCAAAACCTGCCGTCTTCTCCCCTTTTTCATGCAATAATTAGATCTGAAACTAATTAGGAAGTACTTGTATTCCACTAAATCTCCTTTTTTAGTTTAAATAATTGTTTACTATAAATGATAAAACATGTTGCAGTGGGGATTTATATCCATTTATGTAGTGTTCTTGGCTGATTCTACCACCTCTTTGGGAGGGTCAATAATGATTTTTGTTTTAAAGTTGCCGTTTCGTGCCTGCACACAATTTGGACCAGCACATGACACTAAATCTCTCCACTGAACCCAGACTAACTAAATTAAGACGCTCACCACGCCCGTTTAATGGTGAGGGGAAACCCAATTTACTTAACAATTAAATGAATCAAATTAAATTAAAAGGCCTTTTAATAAAACATAAAACAATAAAATGTATGAAATATTATTGAATGGATTCAAATGTCATCGTAGGCTTTAATCAGCACAGGACCACTTGACTGTTATCACTTCCATACATCTCTTTAAGGTGTTTTTGTGGCTTCACTGTCACTTCCTCTTTCTCATGTTGTGACTTCCCTGTTCTGTGGCCGACAACTTCCTCACAGAAATAGCATGAATCTGTCTTTAGAGTCAAGGTTAACTGTATTTGTCATTTTACAACACAGGGATGCACAATGAAATGCAAGTGGCAGCCACACACACATAGAACATATATACACATACAATAATACAATATATACAGTACATATACCTATACATTTATACACACAAAGAGCATCAGTGCAGTGCAGCAGGAGCATGTGCAGTGTTCATATAGGACAATCTAAAAATTTCAGTTGCGGGCACAAATGGGTTATTTCACATAGAATTGGTGGGTCCGTCCTCTCTCTCTCTACGTGCTTCAGCCCTTGATCCAGAGAAGAACCGTACCTTGCTGACATTTTTACTTCTGCGGATATTTCCGTATCATAGCAACCAAAGCGTCTCATCTAAAAAAAAAAAAAAAAAACACCTGATTTGACTGTTATCAGGCCATTAAATAGGCGTTATCAGTCGCTATAAGCACCATAGATGTGGGTCATTAGGGGGCCTACTACACCTTATACGTTGTAAAAGTGAAACTTAAAAGCAACACGTTGTAAAACTGAATGAAACATTACGTTTTGAAGACAAACAAAAAGGCTTCTTTAGGTTTAGGCAACAAAACTGCAACTTCTTTAGGTTTAGGCGACAAAACTACAACTTCTTTAGGTGTAGGCAACAAGTTTAACATGTTGTCTATACTACCGCGCCTGACTTCCACTTCTCCTCCTGTCATAATTACTGCGGTTGATAGAGGTCGCTGTCGTCGTCTTTTATACCTTCTTTCGGTGATCTACCATGTGGATAGATGATAAAACCTACTAATGGGTGTAGTAGGCCCCTATTGACCCACATCTATGGTGCTTATAGCGACTGATGACGCCTATTTAATAGCCTGACAACAGTCTAATCGGCTGAAAAAAACGCTGTGCCTCATTTTGTCTGTGTTCTGCATTTAACAATAAACAAGCATTTATTTCGTTTTAAAACTGCCATTTTTGTCATTTAAAAAGCAACAATATACCTAATCATAGCCTAACAATAAAGCTTATTTATATAGCAATAAAATCAGGATAAATGAAGTCATTTGCAAAAAACAAATACCGTTAATACCGTATCATTATCACCGCAGGGGAATTTCCTTCACCGCGACAGCCCTGTTCAACAAGCCATGTATTACTCTCTCAAGCTTTATGAAAAACTCAAAACATGCTGCTGCAGCTTTAAAGTTACCAGTATAATTAGAAAAACCTTGACATTTACGATCACAAACTTGTTCTTTTTTTGTTCATATTCAGCAACTATAGCATAGGTAGGAGTGATGCATTTAAATTAAGAATAGACACAACATCTACAGTTTTCAACCCAAGTCAGCCCTTCTCAGAGGACAGTACGGAGTCTGTTTTCTGGCTGTAAAGAATCTTACATCCTCTACTTTATGTCAACTGGAGCCTTTAGTTAAAATAACAGAAGATTCCTGAAGCCTCGAGGATCCGCGTTACATTTAGAAATATCAACCAGGCAGTTAGTTAGTTAGCGTGAGGGCACGGCTGAAATATCAATGAGCGTGATCCAGAACATTTTGTCAGTGTGTGTGTGTGTTTACGTGGATGATAGTGTGCACATGTTATCTGCTTACTTATGTGTGTGTCTGTCGGGCATTTTGCACGTGTGTGTGTGAGAGTGAAACTAGGATCGTTGAAGGCTTTCTCCGGAGAGTCAAAGCTGCACACACATGCGCGCTTCAAACACCGGCTTTATCTGTGTGTGTGTGTGTGTGTGTGTGTGTCCCACATACTGAGGGTATGAGGCTGGTGGAACTCCTACATTTTAGCCTGCGGGTATACATTCCTTCATACTGCGTCTGCCGACACACACACACACACACACCATGAGAGTTTCTAATTGACTACAGCTCATATACTTCATCCTCATCCCTCTTGAGTACGAGCTTAAACTTTGTGTGTCTGAGTGTGTCTGAGTGTTTGTGTGTGTGTGTGTGTGTGTGTGTGTGTGTGTCGTCAACCAGTCGGTTCCTATTCTATTGATGTGTGGCCTTGAGGTTGCCCACTCTTCCCACGATGC
>CAKALU010067899.1:0-17633 GCA_916700995.1 Hozukius guyotensis | reverse complement strand
GACCTCGACGGACCGGACCTGGGCGGCAGAGGCTGGCTCTGGGGACGTGGAACGTCACCTCTCTGTGGGGGAAGGAGCCGGAGCTTGTGCGGGAGGTGGAGCGCTATCAGTTGGATCTGGTAGGGCTTACCTCTACGCACAGCCTCGGTTCTGGAACCATACTCCTGGATAGGGGTTGGACGCTATTCTTCTCTGGAGTTGCCCATGGTGTGAGGCGCCAGGCGGGTGTGGGGATACTCACAAATCCCCGGCTGAGTGCCGCTACGTTGGAGTTTACCCCGGTGGACGAGAGGGTCGCCTCCCTACGCCTTCGGGTTATGGGGGGGAAAACTCTGACTGTTATTTGTGCGTATGCACCGAACAGCAGTTCGGAGTATTCGGCCTTCTTGGAGACCCTGAATGGAGTCCTGTATGGGGCTCCAGTAGGGGACTCCATAGTTCTGCTGGGAGACTTCAACGCGCACGTGGGCAACGATGGAGACACCTGGAGTGCCGTGATTGGGAGGAACGGCCTCCCTGATCTAAACCCGAGTGGTCGTTTGTTATTGGACTTCTGTGCTAGTCATGGACTGTCCATAACGAACACCATGTTCGAACATAAGGATGCTCATAAGTGTACGTGGTACCAGAGCAACCTAGGCCGAAGGTCGATGATCGATTTTGTTATCGTATCGTCTGATCTGAGGCCGCATGTTTTGGACACTCGGGTGAAGAGAGGGGCGGAGCTGTCAACTGATCATCATCTGGTGGTGAGTTGGGTCAGAGGGTGGGGGAAGACTCTGGACAGACCTGGTAAGCCCAAAAGGGTAGTGCGGGTGAACTGGGAACGTCTGGAGGAAGCCCCTGTCCGAGAGATCTTCAACTCACACCACCGGCGGAGCTTTTCTGGCATCCCTGTGGAGGTTGGGGGCATTGAACCCGAGTGGGCGATGTTCAAAGCTTCCATTGCTGAAGCTGCGGCGGTGAGCTGTGGTTTTAAGGTCTTAGGTGCCTCAAGGGGCGGCAACCCTCGAACACCGTGGTGGACACCGGTGGTCAGGGAAGCCGTCCGACTGAAGAAGGAGGCCTTCCGGGATATGTTATCTCGGAAGACTCCGGAGGCAGTTGCAAGGTACCGACAGGCCCGCAGAGCAGCAGCCACTGCCGTGACGGAGGTAAAGCAGCGGGTGTGGGAGGAGTTCGGAGCAGCCATGGAGAAGGACTTTCAGTCGGCACCAAAGTGCTTCTGGAAAACCATCCGGCACCTCAGGAGGGGGAAACGGGGAACCATCCAAGCTGTGTACAGTAAGGATGGGACACTGTTGACCTCAACTGAGGAGGTAATCGGGCGGTGGAAGGAGCACTTTGAGGAACTTCTGAATCCGACCAATACGCCCTCTATTGTGGAGGCAGAGCTGGAAGCTGATGGGGGACCATCATCAATTACCCTGGTGGAAGTCACTGAGGTAGTCAAACAACTCCGCAGTGGCAAAGCCCCAGGGATTGATGAGATCCGTCCAGAAATGCTGAAGGCTCTGGGTGTGGAGGGGCTGTCTTGGATGACACGTCTCTTCAACACTGCGTGGAAGTCGGTGACAGTGCCTAAGGAGTGGCAGACCGGGGTGGTGGTTCCCCTGTTCAAAAAGGGGGACCAGAGAGTGTGTGCCAATTACAGGGGTATCACACTACTCAGCCTCCCTGGTAAAGTCTACTCCAAGGTGCTGGAAAGGAGGGTTCGGCTGATAGTCGAACCTCGGATCGAAGAGGAACAATGCGGATTCCGTCCTGGCCGTGGAACAACGGACCAGCTCTTCACTCTCGCAAGGATCCTGGAGGGGGCCTGGGAGTATGCCCATCCAGTCTACATGTGTTTTGTGGACTTGGAGAAGGCGTATGACCGGGTCCCCCGGGAGATACTGTGGGGGGTGCTGCGGGAGTATGGGGTGAGGGGGGCACTTCTCAGGGCCATCCAATCCCTGTACGCCCAAAGCGAGAGCTGTGTTCGGGACCTCAGCAACAAGTCGGACTCGTTTCCGGTGGGGGTTGGCCTCCGCCAGGGCTGCGCTTTGTCACCAATCCTGTTCGTGATATTCATGGACAGGATATCGAGGCGTAGTCGGGGGGAGGTGGGTTTGCAGTTCGGTGTGCTGAGGATCTCATCGCTGCTTTTTGCAGATGATGTGGTCCTGTTAGCATCATCGGTCTGCGACCTCCAGCACTCACTGGATCGGTTCGCAGCCGAGTGTGAAGCGGTCGGGATGAGGATCAGTACCTCTAAATCTGAGGCCATGGCTCTCAGCAGGAAACCGATGGATTGCCTACTCCGGGTAGGGAATGAGTCCTTACCCGAAGTGAAGGAGTTCAAGTACCTCGGGGTCTTGTTCGCGAGTGAGGGGACTATGGAACATGAGATTGGTCGTAGAATCGGAGCAGCGGGGGCGGTATTGCATTCGCTTTACCGCACCGTTGTGACGAAAAGAGAGCTGAGCCGGAAGGCAAAGCTCTCGATCTACCGGTCAATCTTCGTTCCTACTCTCACCTATGGTCATGAGGGCTGGGTCATGACCGAAAGAACGAGGTCACGGGTACACGCGGCCGAAATGGGTTTCCTCAGGAGGGTGGCTGGCGTCTCCCTTAGAGATAGGGTGAGAAGCTTAGTCATCTGTGAGGGACTCGGAGTAGAGCCGCTGCTCCTTTGCGTCAAAAGGAGCCAGTTGAGGTGGTTCGAGCATCTTGTACGGATGCCCCCTGGGCGCCTCCCTTGGGAGGTGTTCCAGGCACGACCAGCTGGGAGGAGACCACGGGGAAGACCCAGGACTAGGTGGAGAGATTATATCTCCACACTGGCCTGGGAACGCCTCGGGATCCCCCAGTCAGAGCTGGTTAATGTGGCCCGGGAAAGGGAAGTTTGGGGTCCCCTGCTGGAACTGTTGCCCCCGCGACCCGATCCCGGATAAGCGGTTGAAGATGGATGGATGGATGGATATGTGCAATAACATGCTGATCACTCTGTGCAATAATTATATGATGCTGTGCAATAATCTGGCAAAACTGTCATCTCATCAATATACATATTGTAATTTTATATTTTATATTGTATTATCTTTTATATTTTTTTTAATTTATATTGCACTATCTCTTTTTTTTATTGTATTATCTTTTCATTAGCACCTATGGGATTGTCACAATCTAATTTCGTTGTACTACACAATGACAATAAAGGGCTTTAATTTTGAATATCCATAATTTTGTAACGCCAGCACAGCAAAGACCTGAGGCAATCACTTGGAATGCCATGGCCGGATTTACCTGTTAAAGGTCACATATCGTGCAAATTTTTCAGGTTCATACTTGTATTTTGTGTTTCTACTAGAACATGTTTACATGCTATAATGTTAAAAAATCACTTTATTTTCCTCATACTGTCTGCCTGAATATACCTGTATTCACCCCTCTGTCTGAAACGCTCCGTTTTAGTGCATTTCAACGGAATTGCAAAGGAATTGCATTGCTAGGCAACAGTTTGGGTCCATGTTTACTTCCTGTCAGCTGATGTTATTTACATACACTGCAACCAGGAATAAACTGAGACACATTTAGAATTTTTACATTTAAAACCGCGTAATGGTCTAAATATTGTATATTTGTGACATCACAAATGGACAGAAATCCTAACGGCTGGTTTCAAACACACAATTTCTGAATACGGGCTGTGTGTATTTCTCCATATATTGAGCGTTTTGATAGTTTAACAGTATTTATATGCACTTAAACCTGCTTTATAATATAAAAGACATGAAAATCTCACTTTCTACAATATGGGACCTTTAAGGGACCCCAGGGCAAAAAAATGCTGTTGGGAACCCCCCTTCCACCGCCATCTGTGAAACATGTATGTACCCTGTCGCCTTCAAGCTCCCATTAAAGCCAGTGCAACCAGTACTCTTGTGGTATGAACATAATGTTTCATTTATGGTACTTTGATTAAATACAATTGTATTGGAAATATGCACCATGAACAATGAACAATTTCCCAGAACACATGACTCATGTTTCATGTAAAGCTGGTGAAACATAGTGAGGGCACAAATTTACTTCTTATAAATTGAATTACCCTTTCTCTGGCTGGGCAAACATTCAACTGACTTCTACCTCACAGCTAGTTACCTTGATTCGGTTATTGATGCATTAATGTATTATTAACATTGAGGATTGCATGGGATTCTAACTGTGTGTATATGCATGCAAACATGCAAGTACCCGTACCTGTGTGTTTAGTGTTTCGTTCATTATTTTCATTTAAAAGAAATGTTTTATTTAGATTTATAAGCTCTTTATTTCTGTTTTCATCTTCTTTTCCTACAGGTTTGGTCATCCTACACGTTGGCAGAGGTTTTTCTCTACTTGCGCTATGCTGCCGCCCAGTGGTGACATACTGACAGCTTAAACTCACCACAACATGCTGTTACAGGTTTGAAAAATAGTAGCCTTTATTTTCTAATGGTGGTATTTACAGGTGGCGTGCTGTCTTGGTACATGTGATAAAGCACATAGTAAAAAGATATGAACACATCTCAGGCAAAGAAAGCATAACCAATAACCAAATTAACTACTGACATTTGGATATGGAAAATAGATAAATACCGTATCTAATGTGTGCAGTTGTTTTTAAAACTACAAAGAACGAGGCTTCAGCATTGCCCTTCAGCATCCAGTGAGTAAACGTACACTCTTTCCCACAAACATGTGCCCTGCTAAATTATTCAAATGAATGACAAATATATTTCTAGCATTACTAAAAAAACAAAAAACAATCAATATTACAAGAATCACAGAATAACATCCAATTTTGATTTAACACACAAAGAATAAAATAATACATTAGAAAAAGCATTACATTAAAACAAGCTGTTGTAAATGAAATTGTGAAGACACTGATGTGTTGTTGACATTAGCCAGAGCGACTGTGGATATAGCTTGTAGGACTCCTGAAATAGTTCACATAGAAAAAACATTTTGTCAATAAATGTTTGTAGTACACTTCAGAACTAGGAGTCTGTTGTTTAGTGGTTTGTATGTCAATACAAAATTGAAATACATATTTTGCTTTAATGTTTTTATTGAATTTTTTTTTTTAAAAATAGGATACTTTTGGAGGGCAGTACCTCGGGGGGACACAATGAGATAAATAAATGTTCAAGAACTGCTTTAAACTAAAGAAAATAGTGAACTGAAACAACTCCAAGATGAACAGAGTTGATCGAACTGATTAAAACTATATGTTGGCTCCGATAGACAAGCTGTAACTGCAGTCACCGCGGCTTAACTGACGTTTGAGATTATTGACGATACGTTTGGTTTCTGGTACAGTAAGCTTTCCATAAATAATAAAAAGAACCTTAAATTCTGACAAATAATATTCTCTTTTACATCGATATACAAACAACATAACAAAAGATCATAAATACAGGGCACTGGTGTGCCCCCAACATTCAATAAACATTAATAGTACTGTGTTTTGTAAATGCAATATGATTAAAAGTACATTGTCAGTTGGTGTTGTGGTGGGAAACATCACATTTCAATAAACGAATAAAAGCCGAATCTGGCTTTATCATGCGAAAGATAGGCCGTGATAACGGGGACTGTAACATTCCTCTGAAACAACAGAACAGAAGTGCTAAAAGATGAATTGATATGGAGAAGAGTAGAAACTAAACAAATGTTAAAGAGGACCTATTATGCTTATTTTCAGGTACATACTTTCCGAAAAGCCCAGTCTGCTCTGATTGGTCAGCTGGCCCACTCTGTTGTGATTGGTCAAACAAACCAAACTTTTCAGACTCCGCTAGTTCTGTTTGAGGGCGTGCCAAACTAGCCACTAGGCAGTTATTATGCAAAGGTGTTACTTGGTGACATCACCATGTTACGGAAGAAAAGGCGGGACTTCAGGCAAGGTGTTTCAGGCAGTTCAGGAGCAGTGTTTCTGTCTGGGAGAGTAACTCCCTTTGGTGTGGACTTTGTGCTTCTTTGCCGACCTTTTACATGGACAAAAAAAACGATATGACACACTAAACGAAAGAGAAAAAGCACAAAAGCATAATAGGTCCTCTTTAAGTACGCAAAATGGATACACAAGCCAAGTCTCCATACTCTCCAAACTCATATTTTGGTTAAAAAAAGGGACACTGTAAACCTTCAAATCCAACAGTAAGAAATAGGAAGCCTTAAATTTGCAATGTGGAGGTAAATATTCTATATTTTAGCCTATCCTATACATACTTGTATTAAATTACATATTGTATCTTTGTATATGCCATTAATAGGCTAAACTCTAGTAATAAAATTCATACTGTCAAAGGGGTTGGCTGAGGTGGGGCTCAGCAATTATGACTATTACACAAATACGGTAACTGGTTTGACTGAAGTACTTATGTACAAATACTGTTTGTCATATTTACACACTTCTACGCGATGATAGAAATAACATTTCATTTCAATATGTGGAGGAAAGATAAACTTTACACACACACCGCAGTTTCAATCAAACCTTTTCCCCTATAATATTAATTACTGCTAAGTGGTACATTTTCATAAAATACAAATTAGGAGTTAATTTTATCCAAGATACTGACAAGTAATTTCTAGTTTTCTGAATCAAAGAGGGGATCAATATAAACAATAAATGTCTGAGGTAAAAACTCACTAAAAATATAAAAGGAGAATTTAAAGTCTGCCTCGGCGCCTTGGGATGCAGAGTAACAAAAACAGCAAAGTGGGGGACAGAAGGAACAGGATGTCAAGTTTTATCCCTGATAACACATTGTCCCCCGGAGATGAATGACGGCAGGCACTTGAATGTCATGGTTGTGTGTGTGTGTGTGTGTGTCTGTGTGTGTTTAAAGAAAGTGGTGGATAGTCACAAGAGACTGATAGTCCTTAATAAAGAGTGTTTCTTGGAAAACAAAAAGATGGAAGAAAAGGTGCCTCCTCCTCTTCAGGATTCCATCTCGTCTCCATCAAACGACGGCGGCTCAAAACTGATTACCTCCTCGTACGTTAACCCTGAGAGACGATAAATAGTGTGTGAGGTTATTTACACTTCTGAAACGATCTATTGGATACACAACTTTGCCATCTACCTATTTTCTTCCCGGCAGTTTAGCCTATAAGCCCAGGCATTCACAATGTGCCCAACTTACTCTTCCATTCCTCAATTTCCAGCTCGCGGGTTTCGAAGCTCTGGTCGTAAGGCTCCGCTTCGGGCTCGTCGTCTGGATCGTGGTACTGGGAAAAGTATGGGTGGGCCAGAGCCTCGGACGCCGTGATCCGCTTGTCTGTGTCCAGCACCAGCATTTTCTCCAGCAGGTCCACCGCTTGAAACACAGCAACGAGAAGAATAAGGATGAGTATGAGAAAGGCAAAGATCTAAAGTTTTATCTATAATCTAATATTACTGGATTACTACATAGCTCTGGTCAGTATTTTTCATATTGGATTACTTAAATTGAACAAACATCTAACTATAAAGCGAGGAATCTCTGTCTGTCTGTCTGTGTGTTATTCCCATATCTCAAGAACCGATCTTCTCCATACTTGGCGGGTGTATTGCTGGAGACCGATGGTAGTGCTTTTTTAATTTGGTGCACTTTGGACACGCAACACTATTGTGTAAGTTTGCCATATTAACTTATAACTTTACCACCAGCAAAATACCTCCACTCATTAAATCCATGCTCTACTTTATAACGGTAGAGCATGGTGGTTATGTCAAAGCAAGCGACTAATACACCTATCTGGAAATTACCTCCGCTAAGTGTATTTCAACGATGTTGCAGCCAGAACTACTGCTTACAAATTACTGTGTACTGTTACTCTGTACACACAACATCTATTGCACGTCTGTCCGTCCTGGAAGAAGGATCCCTTCTCCACTCTCCCTGAGGTTTCTTCCATTTTATTCCCTGTTAAAATGTTTTTTTGGGGGGGAATTTTTCGATACGAGGGTCGTACTGTAAACAACAGAGGGTGTCGTATCCTATACAGATTGTAAAGCTCACTGAGAATTCACAGAATTTGTGATTTGTGATATTGGGCTATACAAATAAAATTGACTTGACTACTAATTGCCACACTTGGGTGTGCTTTTCCCCTGTGAGTAAGATTGTATTAGAGCAAGTACAATTACTTTGTGAGCTCCCAGCTCCTACAAATATTAACAGCAGTGGTTATGTCAAAGCTAGTGACTAGTACGCCGCTAAGTGTATTCCATCGATGTTTCTGACTGCGATTAGCTGTGACCTGGGAGTATTTTTCCCCGTGAACCAGAGTGTATTTCACTGGTGTTTCTGACTATGAGTAGCCGTGACTTGGGTGTGTGACGCAACTATGTCATAGCAGGTGTTTTGCTCAGGGAAGGAAGGAAGGAAGCGCGGTGTTGAGTGTGAAGTTGTTTGTATGTGCAGTTCATGAGAAAGCTGCAGGCAGCAACACCACAGGCATGTTTTGAACGGGAACTGCACTAGTGTGTGGTAATTAAGGAAATCCCTGACCTAAAAAACAAAACTGTGACTTTATGCTACCACCAGAGGGCCTCAGTGAGCCAGGATTAGTGTCAGCCATAGTAGGATGCTGAAAAGGGAACTCACCAAGAGGGTTGGCACCAATAAACACATCAGCAAAGTTCCTCTTGGGCATCTGGGGAAGTGAGTTAATGTAGTTCCTCGCCTGTGAGAAAAGATCAACAACAAAAATGTAAAAGATAACACAGTGGCAAATGGCTGCACTTTGTCATGCTACGGTTTAAAAATCTTCGGTAACCCTTCATTTTACAGGTAATATGCAGTTATATGATAAAATTACCAAACATTATAAACATTATTTAATAATCATATTCCGCTATTTCCCAATAGCTGGTAATTTATTTAATACATTTCCAGGAAAAGAATACAAAGTTAATTGATATGCTTTATTTCCATGTCTGCTGATAAATAGATGATAATTAGCAAATAACTTATTTGAAATTTCTTATAATAAAGTAATTTTCGATACATTTTGAGGTAAATATTGGGGTAATTTGGCAGAAATTCCAAAGAAATTTCAAATTAATGGTTAATTAATTGCCAATTATCACCTGATTACCAAGAAATTTGCGAACCTGTAAAATGAAGTGTTACCAAATCTTCTGACATTGATGTACTAAATTTGCCTGGTGCAAAAACTGCTATCACTGTACATCCTTCCAGTAAGGCATGCTTCAAGCACTTTAACTACCACCCAAACCACACTCATTACAGAAACATTGTGCCCTAATTTTCTGAATCAATGTGTGTTGCCAATGCCACGGATAGCTCATTAGAATACGCTGGCAAAGCACTCTGAGAAGCCTTGCTGAGACAAGCACGGTGAGTCAGAGAGGAAACGGGGAGTAAGAGGAGTGAGAGCAGAGGCTAACACGCAGATGCAAACGGTAAGAAATACTTGAAAACCACACATCAAGTCTAACGGTATCCGTCTGTAAATTCGGCTGTGACTCGTGGGGACTTGTGGGAAGGTGGAGGGCACGTGTCTCACCTCGTGGCTTGGCATCCTGCTTATGAGGGAGGCTGGGGGCGTCCCCGTCAGGCGCATTATCTGCTGCAGCTGGTTTATATCTAAAGCTTCCGAGTCAAGGGGCATCATAACATGGAGGTCAGCATGTCAGAGAGCATGGGTGGTTAGGGTAGGTTGTGTATGGAGGGGTGGAAAGGGGGGAAAACACACACGCAAGGTGAGGATGAAGGGGATGTCAGAGGAAGAAGACAGTTTTTGAGCTTCAATATACAGCAAGCTTCGCCTGACTATAACCTATAATGAAGTATCCAGGTATTTACAGAGATCGCTGCACTAGAGGCCTCTTACTGTGTCATATGGAGAGACTGTTGGAGTTCATAGTACATTAGAAAGAAGTGGGAATCAAAGCCTTGTGCTAAAGTGCAAATAAAGCCATTAAGAAAAAAAACACAATTTCAGAGCAAAACAGGTGCAGCTTAGAAGCAGTAGTAGCAATACAAAGTAGTAAAGTCGACTGTCAACTCTTGCCAAGGCAACACAAACACAGGCAGGAGGGGCGGCCCAACAGGGCGGGACGGTACTTGACACTCACAGACTCCGAGGAGCTTTTCATCAAGAGCTCGGGCCCTGGCGTTCCGACGAGCATCATTATAAGCTTCAACTGATCAATGTCTATCACACTCACATGAAGGAAAACAGGAGGGATGGAGGGTGTGGGATAAGGAGAAGAGGGGTGAGAGGTACAACAGTCAAAACTGTCATCGGTGGACAAAATATTCTTTCATTCATTCAAAAGTAAAAGAAAGAGGGAAAAAAAGTCAACAACTCAAATGAGCTCAAATAACTCACACTGTGATGCATGATTGATAGTTACTGGTAAAGATAATAAAGATTGAAAAAACGTGAAAGTTAAAAACTCCCAAATTCTTCAACCACTGTATCATCTATTACTAAGAGTTAGATTGTTCTGTTTAAGAGGGAAAACTTAGGCTTTTTCCTCATAGCATGCCATGCAATATTAGGTCATTTGGCAAACTGCAAGCAAGTAGGGCTGCAACAAATGATCTCTTTCATCATCTATCTGACGATTATCATCAGTTTCAGCATTCGGACTATGAAATGTCAACAAAGAGTGAAAAAATTACTTAACACCACATAAATCCAAAACATATTCAATCTACAAATTATATTAAAACAGTGAAAAGCAGCAAGTCCTTACATTAGCGAAGCTGGGACCTGCATTTTTGCTGGAAAAAAAAACTATAATGGGCTAATCGATTAATCTGATTAACCTAATTGTTGTTGCTTACACAAGCAAGACACACCAGAAACGTAAGCAAACAGGCTTAAGTGCATTTTTAAAGTCACTGAACTGCTCACTGACAGTTTGAAGTGATTTGATCTAGAGCTGCAACAATTAATCGATTAGTTAACTATCTAGTCAACTATTTGGATAATCGATTAATCGGTTTGAGTATTTTTTTTTTTAAAAACAAAGTCAAAATTCTCTGATTCCAGCTTCTTAAATGTGAATATTTTCTGGTTTCTTTACTCCTCTATGACAGTAAACTGAATATCTTTGAGCTGTGGACAAAACAAGACATTTGAGGATGTCATCTTGGGGCTTTGGGAAACACCGATCGACATTTTTCACCTTGTTCTGACATTTTATAGACCAAACTAAACAAAAAGAAAATGTCAGATTAATCGGCAATGAAAATAATCTTCAGTTGCAGTCCTAATATGATGATGCTAGTGATCTACTATACCAAGCAAAACCAGATAAAGTGCATGTAGCTGATCAGTTAGTTAAATTTGAAAATGTCAGCAATCATTAGCAAATTGCTATAGGTTGTATTATCTTCCTATCCTATCCTGCACACCGTAAAACATGCAGGAGCTTATAAAATTGCAAATGGACTTTTTTTCTGTTTGCAGCCTCTATACACGTGTGTCAAGATCACCATTCATTGAGACAGGTAAAATGAGACCGACCAGAAAGACTACTGTACTCTGTATATTTAACTATGCTTCATAAGTGGGTGGCTGCACCACCTCTTGAGGTGATTTAGATTTGGTGAGGGCACACAATCAAACACACACACACCCCCACACAGAGCAAGCAGTGAAGGAGTGAATGGCTTGACTGATCATTCAGAGCAGGAATCACAGACACACAATATGCAACGGCAAGCTCTTGATCTGGAACAGGACCGAGATCTCAGTAATGTGTGTGCCAAAGTCGGTATTGAAGGTGTCTGTAACCTAATTACACAGCGTCTTCCTGTGCGATTCTCTGTATTAAACATTGTTACATGTTCTGCTGCTGCATGAGAGGGAAACAGGAAGGTGTGCTGTATCTTAGAGAAACAGTGGAGACAACAGTGGGCAGCGCTGAGTCATAGACTGCAGGGGACACTTAGCTCTGATCACATGCATGCACACACTTACACACACAAGCTTCCTTGACTATTCTGGCATGCGGCTCACAAAAGTCAATACTCAGCAACGCTTTTGAGTCAGCTTGAAGTAGGTAAAATTGTGTGTGTGTGCTTGAAACACTGTGGCGTTAGCAACAAAAGTATATACACAAAAGAAGAGTATGCATCCATCCACTACCTCGTCCAGATGCATCAAAGACCTACAGTACAGTACAGGTTGACTCCAAGGAGCCATTTTTAACTTTTGCATGGCAATAAACAGTGGTGGAAGGATACGGTCTGTGCCGGGGAAGAGCGTCTGTCCAGTAAGTAGTTCAGCCATGATGCAGCCCACCGACCAGATATCCACTGTTACATGTAATGAAGAAAAACATGCAGCATAGTGAATACTTTAACTTTCATATTCAGTATCAGTTACTTTACGTCAATTTCCCCAAAGCTCAAGCTTTTCAAAAGCACAGTGAAGACCAGTAAGTCTGCCCATGAGAGGACTCATACAGGGATTTCACAATAAATTGTGTAGTTTTGTAATGTTCAATACAAAGCTCTTTAACACTTGTGGCAAATTCAACAATTCAGCATGCATCTTTTTTTTTCTTCCAGAATCTCTTAAACATACAGTGTTGTTATTGTTAAACTGTGATTTCTGTTTTTGTCACTATATCTGGTGTTATGTGATTTTGTATCGTACATCCACCTCAAAAAGATTGAGCCGAACTCCTTTATTTTATTTGAAAATGCTTTAAAATTTAGTGCACAAGATAAAAGAGAGCAAAAATTACTGTTGAAAAAAACATGCTATTTGGAAGTATTATATTCTAAAACAGGCACAACTGTTGGCCCCAGCAAAAAGGCAACACCCTAACTAATCTATTTGACCATTTATACCGACACCACAAAGCCAAGCAAGACAACTTTTTTTGGCTGATTTTGCACCTTGACGTCATGTTGAATCCACCAGAAAATTGAAAAGCTGGCCTAGTTTCTCTATAATCACCCTAATCATTTCTTATGTAATAAAGTTTTAACAAGCGAGGCTACAGAAGGAAAAGCTAAATATATGCTATATACTGTATATCAGCAATGTATACTGCAGACAACAACAAACCTTTCCACATTATCACTTAGTCCTTTTGTCAAATTGAATGCTGAATTCATTTTACGACAATTACGACAACCCCTAGACACACCGACGTCAGCAAGCTATTTCAATACAAGCTATTTCCATTGTGTGAAATTGCACATGATGTAATATTACATTCAGCTGTGGAACCAAAACATTATGATTAAGTCTACCTGTCATGTTGTAGTGCATCCAGTTGAGCATGATCTCCGGGGCTCGGTACCACCGGGTGGCTACGTAGCCCGTCATCTCGTCATCTGTGTGCCGTGCCAGACCAAAGTCCAGGATCTGAGGGACAAAGGGATTTTGATTGAACATCTTCCACTCCAAATTATCATCTAAAAATCATATACGGTGAACCTCGTTTCAAGTCCACTATTTCTCACCTTGAGCTCACAGTCTTCATTCACAGCCAGATTACTGGGCTTCAAGTCCTGAAGAGAAACGGAGGCAAGAAGGAAAAGTCAAGAGAGGATACAGAAGTAAAGGAGAGGTATCCTGCTATCCGCCTTTCCCTGTTTATGTTAACCAAACACCACAGAGAGTAACTGATGTGCTATCCATTGTTTTGGTCTTTGTAAGTGACCCCTGATGATCAGCATATGACATGTATTTCCCAAATAAGAGAATCTATCATACTTCAGAACTGAAGCTTACAAAAGGACATTAAACTTTCTTAACTTACTCTGTGGATGATATCTGCAGAATGGATGTACTGTGGGGAAAAGAACAAAATAAGTATGATTAACTTATATTACACTCTCAATATGAAGAACACAGACCAACTGAATGTGTATTTAATTTGCTAGTTTTGTACCTACATCATAGTTTAATATGTTTGTGTAACTATGCGTCAGTAGGCCTGTCACAATATTTACTATATAGACTCATCGTACATGACCTAGATCACTTTTGCTGACCTCGATATTGCCGTTGTGTTTACATGAAAGTTTGTTTGTTGTTAACAGAGCCCAAGAGTCCATTTTATTTATTGTTTTGGTTGTGTGATTTTATTTTAATTGTTTTATTTATTTCGAATATTTTAATATATATTTTTTTACATTCAAAAAGTTTGAATATTCTTAATTAAAAGTGTGTGGCTCTTTGAAAAGGTGTACTTGCATTATTATGGTATTATATTATACTTATTTCAGTGGCATTCATTTCTTTTAAATGACAAGAATATTGTTTATCTCGATTATTCGGGATAATATATCGTTAAATCTACAGTGGTTGAACACCAAAAAGTAACAGGATGTAGAAATGTCTCTTAAATAATATCACAGTATTATGCCACTTCACCATTTTTTTTTTTTTTACACATATTGCAGTACAAAAATACCGTTGAGTGCAATAATAAAAGACTGCATATATGAATAAAAAATGATCAATACCAGAAACAGAAATCAAGTTAAACAATCACAAAGAGGATTTAGCAAGTCAAACAATCATTGTGATGAACATCAAGTATTTAGTCCCATTAGAAATGATGATTTTCAGTAACTTCTGTCTCTTCTGCCCCTCTGTCTTTGGGGTTACTGTGTCTGATGTCAAAGTTCAGTTGTCAATAGAAAGCTTATTATTATTATTATTATTTTTATTATTATTATTATTATTATTAGGCACCTTAACTACAACAGGTTACAAACAAACTTGAAATAGGTCAATTCTCATTCAGTAGGCCATTAGATAGACTAACAGACAATCTCTAATATGTTTCTACAGCTACTCATCCAAATTGGGGAAAAAAAATTATATTTAGTATTTTAATATACTGACAAAGGAGCAGTTAGTAGCTTAGTGTGAGATCAGTCTAGTACAACAGTCTACTGATCAACAGGGAGTGATGCACCGGTGTTGAACTGACTTCTTGTGTTACGCCGGGAGCTTCACTGACCTTTAAGCCTCTGAGAATCTGGTAGATGAGGAACTGGACGTGGTCATCAGTCAGCTTTTGACACTTGACGATGTTGTTGAGGTCTGCACCCATTAGGTGGGTCACCAAGTACCTGCAGATCACACAGTACAGATGATGAGATGTGGTCTCCAAATGTCTGTCTTTGTCTTCATTTATTTTCTATTCATTACAATCATTACTTATTGTGTTGTAATAATTTATTAAGTGCTTTGTAACTTAACTGTGAAAAATGCTATTAAAATCTCTTTATTATTATTTGTAATAATGACTTGAGGAAACATTGTCTTTATTTACAAGTTGTGTAACTTTGCCAATATCAAAGAAAAGCCAGTGGTTTGTGCATAATTCACACTTTAAGAAAGGCAGAAGGGGAAAGAAACTGATACGAAGAGTGGGAAACAGGAAAATGTTTGATTGCTTCACTTATCTTCTCCTGATAGTGAGATGTTTATACAGTCAACAGATCAGCTGAAGAAGGCCAAATATAACAGAAGCGTATATGTGAAGTTTCTGCACGTTCTGACCTCATTACACAAGAGACCTTTTGTTGGCTGCTCTGTGAACATGTGCATGCATCTGCTTCTCTTGCAGCGCGATAGAAGGATCGGTTGCACAATTGTCTTTATTACTGGTCACATGAACAAGAAGTGCCACATCTTTGTTGTGCAACTTCACTGCTGTGTGTGTGTGTGTGTGTGTGTGTGTGTGTGTGTGGCTTCATCTCACATTTCCACAAATGTGCAACATGCTGATGACGCCCCACCATGCTTAGAATTCAAGGACACTGATTGAGTATTCTGTGCACATACACACACACACAAAGTACCCCCGGAGACGGCCAGATGGCTGTTACCATGGAGACTAGCTGTGATGTGCATAGTGCAGAAGTTCACCGTACAATCACCTTGGTAAAACCTGCCAGGTGCTGGACTCTCATGACGTTATGAGCTGCAGGGTTATGGTGCGTTTTAACTCTACTTTTGCTGTTTTTTCTGGCAATCATCTGCTGATATGAAGAGTTTCATTGTGTGCGAACGAGGAAAACTAAAGAGAGCTAAAGACAGAAGGGAGGCAGACATGAGCACCAAGGAGAGAGAGAGAGAGAGAGAGAGAGGAAAAACTAAAAGAGTAAAGTGTAACTTACACATCATTGAACTCCTCTAAACTTTTCGCTGGTGTGAAAACGTCTAATAGACCAATCACCTGAAGGCAAAAAGAGAGGTCAAAGGTCAGAAAACATTAAGAAAATGTATTCCAAATGAACAAAAAATGCATTTTTCATTTCGTATTTGATGAACAACCATTTGGTGAATTTGAATATCAGCATGCTTTCAATGCAAAAAACAAGCTGACAATCGACAACTGTGTGACATTTCTACAATTTCCAGTTCAAGTCTTTGACCTCGATATTATCCTGTTCTGCAATATCTGAAGTTGAATTTCATTTAGCCAAACAAGCAGGCAAAGTCTTGCCTTGTTACACCACTCCAGTTTCATGGACTCATGCTAGCTTTTATGTATAGTGACGTACACTAGGTTATCCTCGCGCTCTGTTTTGGTTAACAGTAAATTAGTCAAATAACTGGAGCTGATAACAACCACAGCAGATATGATTTCAGAAGAAGCAGCGAACATTATCTGGTAAAGTTTGTGCAACACGCTGACAGGACAGGCACCAGCGGTGTTATATGATGTGTCTAAGTGTGAACAAAAGGAAAATATACAATTAAGACACTTGGCACAAAAGCAATGAGTGGTTTCACATGATTCTTCCAACAATATCAAGTTGTTTCCGATAGCTTTTAAATGTTGAGCGTGTTTATTCATTCCCATTACAACAGCTTTGGAGATTAGATATGTTAAAAGTGTCTTTTAGTTGGTCAACATGCCATTTGCAAAATCTTTTTACTACAAAGGATCTATGAGTTTGTGACTGCATGAAAGGACAACAATGTGTGAAAGTGACAAAATATGATAGACTTAGATAATAATTATGTGCACATAACAGACTTGTTTGAAGGTTTGAACGGAGCAATAACAAAAAAAAGAAAGAGAACAAAGACAGGAAGCATATTAGAGGATAATAATATGTGTGTTTGTGTATCCACAGTACACACATATATATGCACACATTCATGCATGTGCGCATGCATGCTAGCACACTGTCAGAGAGCAGCCCTGAGTGTCAGCCCTGCCCCCTGGAGACAGGGAGAGTGAGGAGGATAGGTACTGTAACAACACAGGAGCAGCCCGCCCACACAGGGCTCAAAACCACAGCTGATTGGTGGTGCCGGAGCCACAACAAACAGCTGATTGGTCCACACAAGCTTTCCAAAATCTAAACCCGGGGAGTCTCCTGGCAACAGCGTGAGCACAACACAGAATCCCTCTCTGTGTAAAGCATAGGTAGGTATTAAAACGCTTTGATGATTTAAGAACAAAAAACCACAGCTTTATGCAACATCTCCCTGTTCTGATGAAACAGAAACTGGCAACAGCATGCTCATTAATGATCACAGACCGCAATATAAGATTTTAAATAAGATGTCTGGACCACAACTCTCAGATTATTTATGGTTTTATTTATTAGTTTTTTAATTATGGCTTTTACTGACACATT